>JAUOBX010466087.1:0-10319 GCA_032360705.1 Eupentacta quinquesemita
GTTGGGTCATGGAAGTCAGTGTTGAGACACATAATCTTTCTTCTCACTTCAGATATAGCATCTTGGAATTTCCATAGCACAGCCAGTGGTTCTGGAATCGTAATCATCCGATATACATCAATACATGCCTGTTTCCCGAGCCCCACGTTGATCGACATTTGTTTTTGGAGGCTCGAACGGAAGAGATACCACAAACTGATCGGACACACCTTTTCAATGAAACTATTTTTTATATTTACTCACATTTTATGGATGGCGATCACTTTAATGCCCTGTCCATAAACAAAAAAAAGTAGACCTGGAAGGTGAAACTTATAAGCCCTTCTCTCTGACCTGTCGACACTGTGAAATGTCATCCTACATGACATTTCCCTGGTCATACCATTATTAACTTTCTCGTGCACACTCTATCCATGATGATTAAATCATTCGTCATCGCGTAACAAACGGTTATTAAAGTAAATTCGACCAAAGACGGACATACTCATATTGTTATCGTGCCACTGATATCAAATATATTGTGTGTGGTGTTGTACCCAATTTTACACGTGAGTAGTTAGCGATCGAGGAGGGTGCGTCTTGTCCAACAAAGAGCTTTACAGAAAAGCCCGTCGTGTCCGAATGAGTTTCGAGCTCACATTCGTTAAATGTTAGGCCCGGATCACAACCGACTGAGCTCATTAGAGGATGACTGCACGTTATGTAGTGCGTAACAAGTTCTGAGGTGTAACAAGTTCTGAGGCCTGATAGACAGTCTGAGCGCATTTTTATGAATATTGCGGTCAGTCTACGAACCGTTTACGACAAGTTTACGATCAGGTGTTGCGGCTTGTGGTGAATATCCTTGCGGTTTCACGGCTTTTCCCTCTTCGACTTCCCTCTGTGTATCATCTAGGCATGTATTCCGACTCGAAACTTCTTTCATCTTTCTTTCCAGGTCAAGAACAACAGTCTTTACATCGACAAAGAGAAGTGCATGGGGCTACGCCGGACCTACCCAACAACGGTCAAGCTGGCTGGGTACCGCGGACAGTGAAGCACCGCAACGAAGATCAACTTTTAAGATTTGCTCTCAACCTCCGGGACTATTTTCTATATGGATGATTGATTTTATTGGAATTTCATGGTCGTTACATTCCTCTGTACGAATTTATAATCAACTTGTAAATCATTTCAGTTCGATTCTTGGTTTTTCACGGTCAGAATTTATCTAATTCATTTTATTCTAGTTATAGTCTGAAATAAATGTATATGTGTCTCTGAAATCACGTTTCAGCACATTTTATGAGATACTCCAACTGATGAAGCAGCTAATCACTACAGATGGAAGTGTCCCTCCGGGATGACGACATTGAACAAAGTTTTTGGGGTTCCTTGCTTTCGGTGTCACTACCAGCATACATGACTGAAAGTTTATACAAGCAAGTTATTTGTGATAAGAAAAACATGTTTATATTAGTAACCTGATCTGTCCCAGACAGGATATAATGTTTTAACATTAAGTGAAACCACGAACAGCCCAAAACTGAATACATGATGGTTGGCCGAGTACGTCAGAAGTCACAGAACTGTACATTAGTGAATGGAGCTGATACGAGGCGAACACTATCAAACGCTCGTTCCAACAGGCTAGCCAACCCCTGGATAATGAATGGAAACGCTGTATGATCACGAGAGCGTGGTGGCCTGGTTGGCTAATACGTCGAGCTTGCACTCCAGAGGTTACGGGTTCGAGTCCACGTCGTATCCTTGGGCAAGGTACTTTATCTCGATTGACTAGCTCAACCCAAGCGTAGCCTAAAATGGGGACCCTGCTAGGTAACTTGTATTGCGCTGCGCTGTATGTGGCTGCACCTCTGAGAAGTCCCCCGGGGGACACGACAAAGTGGCATACAAATATGTGTGCCGGGTGTGAACAAGCTCGATTTGTGCACTGAATTCTGCGGGTTTGAAAAGTTTTCAATGATCAGGTTTGGTCAGAATGTGCAGCGCTTTGAGATGTGGTTCCCACATGGAAGGCGCTAAAAAGGCGTACTCATTATTATTAATATCATGAAGACAAATCTTCATGAACTTCATGGTCAAAACGGTTTCGGGGAAACTTGTTGACTGATATCAAGACTGCTTCTTTGGATTGTTTCATCATTTGTTCTGGATATTTCAGATCTAGCTAACTTTACTAGTGACACTATTCTGTTAAACGAATGCTGTTATCTCAGGATTCTCTACTGTACCAACATTCTGATTCAAAATCACTCAGATTATCATAGACTGCTCACAATCAGTGCTTTGCCCACACTGCAAACCAGCATTAACTGGTCTGGTTTTGGTGACACGTCATAAAACTAAATACCATAAAGCAATAGCAAAGCTAATGGGAACCAAGAAAAAATAATTCAATCTGAAAGGACCCGTGCCGAATGTTGCTGGTAAAATTCAATCCTGTCCCAATTGCGTTCATTAAACAAATTGTTGGCAACAGGTCGATCAGCTTACTGCTCGACAGAGGAATATCAGCTGTTTGTGGATTCAGCGGTTATTAAATATCAATCTTAAACTTTATTGAGTGCCGGTGACGGTTTTATATTACTGTCGTTGGCACGCATGGACTGCGACGCACAGACAGTGCCAGTCTGCGACGAGCATTCCAGGAAGGCATGGGTCACACGGAACGAGCCAATCTGCAATCAAAAGTGGGAGTGATATCAGATTTCACTTTCCCTCTCACTTCCTCATTGGTAGATATCGGGAGAAGAGTGCTTCGATATGAAACTTCCTGTTTCTGATTTGGAAGAATTTGGCAATCGTTTAAAGTCTATGAAACTAGAAATATTTGCAAATTCAATAAACATCAATTTTGGTAGGAAAATATTCATTATTGCGATGGTAATTTAAATTGAGGCCAATATGTTGCAATTTTTGGTTAGAATCCGGACGTTTGGTCAGGCTCATTGAGGAGTCATTGCACAACCTGAGCTGGTGAACTCGTGTTTATTTTCATCACTATCAAAAAAAAATTCTCCATAATCAGCCTCAAACATGACTCAGACAGAGCAGGCCCATCTGCAATCAAAAGTGGGAGTGATATCAGATTTCACCTCCCATCTCAGTCGCTTCCTTGTTGGTTTATATCTGGGAAAGAGTGTTTCGATATCAAGCTTTCCATTTCTGGTCGTGGGAAGATTTGAGCATGCAATATGAATCGTTGTCACTGTTGAACAAAAATCTGTAATTTCTTCCTAAATTCCCATAATAGTTTCACTTTCGAAACCTAATAGCCTGCGAGGGGAATTTTCGTAAACTTTTCGGTGAGATGGTAGGTGCCCATAGTCACTAGTTAGGAAAACGAAAGGAGGCTTTTCGGTACGTTGAGGAATGCACAAATAAACCAAAACAATGGAATACGAAAGGAATTGTTCCAAGTTAAAAACAGCAATGTCACACATTATTGTGCAATCAGTATAATGGTCAAACTTTGGAGGTCAATAATCCTGCAACGGAACATCATACCAAAATGGGGTTTGAACTTTCAGTTTTCAATTCTCTATCAATTTAGCTTTGATCATGACAATCCTTGTGGAGTCTTTTGAGGGAAGGTGACTCTCAATGCCGATGCTGCATAGTACACAACAGGAGGGGGAAGGGGTGGGAGGGAATGCATTGTGTAGTTCGAAGTGACCATGCTCGAAGGACTGTAGTTAAGTGGACTTTATGTGCCATGGTGACAACGAAGCGCATCACGGTAGCCCCAGGGATAGGCCATTAGGCTGTAACAAATACATTTGCCAAATAATGCATTTACTAATGATATCTAATTTCATCAGTAATCAGTGATTAGTAAGTGCTCTATTGGTATCAACATTTTGAAGTCTTTTTCGTTTTAAAGTCTATGAAACTATGAATATTTGCAAATTCTGAGACATTTTATTTATTATTGCAATGGTGATTCAAACTGAGGCCAATATGTTGCCATTTTTAGTTAGAATCCAAACTTTTGGTCAGGCTCATCTCATCGCACAACATGAGCTGGTGAATTCTTGTGTTTATTCCCATCACTATCAACATAATTATTTATTTATAATCAACCCTAAACCTAATTCAGTGCCAGGGTTGGTTTCAAATTACTGTCGCTGGCATGCATGGACTGGGACACAGACGGTGCCAGTCTGCGAAGGGTCGTCCAGAAAAGCACGACTCAGACAGAGCAGGCCCATCTGCAATCAAGAGTGAGAGTGATATCAGATTTCACCTCCCATCTCAGTCACTTCCTTATTGGTTTATATCTGGGAAAGAGTGTTTCGTATTATGAGCTTTCAATTTCTGGTCGTGGGAAAATTTGGCAACTGTTTAACGTCTATGAAACTACAAATATTTGCAAAGTCAGTAAAAATAAATTTTGGTAGAAATATATTTATTATTGCAATATGAATTTAAATTGAGGCCAATATGTTGCCGTTTTTGGTTAGAATCCAGACATTTGGTCAGGCTCATTGCACAACCTGAGCTGGTGAACTCTTGTGTTTATTTGATCACTATCAACATAATTATTCATTAAATATCAATCTCAAACCTAATTCAGTGCCAGGGACAGTTTAAAATAATGTCGCTGACATGCATGGACGGGGACACATAGACGGTGCCAGTCTGCGACGGGTCGTCTAGGAAAGCAGGCCCATCTGCAATCAAAAGTGGGAGTTATATCAGATTTCACCTCCCATCGCAGTCGCTTCCTTGTTGGTTCATATCTGGGAAAGTGTGTTTCAATATCAAGCTTTCCATTTCTGGTCGTGGGAAAATTTGGCAATTGCTTAACGTCTGTGGAAATGACAATATTTGCAAATTCACTAAACATCGTTATTGATGAACAATTTAAATTAATGCAAATATATTGCAATTTTGGGTTGGAATCAAATCATTTGGTCAGACTCATCGCAACACCTAGCAGGTTACCCCTTGTGTTTGGCATGTCTCTAATTATGTCTCTGTAACTATAAATAATTGCTAAACAACGCATGCACATGCACAACAATGTAATCGTTCAGTCTTTTCTTGATTCCCGAATGACAACAATACCTGAAATTGGGCAACACTTCTTGGATAAATGTGTACTGTTGGTACTGCAGGCTCTCCTGGACTACTGTGAACAACTTTAAGGAATGTGACTCCGAATGTCTAGCTGTCCATATGTGGCTATGTGCAGTGGCATATCTCTTTAGAGGACTTCACAGGGATCATGATCAAATACCACAGAGGATTAAGAACTTATCATATCAGTCCAAACCAGACGTTCATATGATTTTCCATTACAGAGTTACATGCTTTGAAGTTTGTGCCATGACGATCGCGCAATGCCGAAAGCGTGTGAACCTGATATGAATGATAATTCACATTATTTTGTGTGGGAGGGAGGGTATATAATGCTAGGTTGTACCTTTTTCCTAATTCTAGACATGTTTTTGAAAAGTTGTGATCTGAACTAATGTGAACCTTTAGAACTGAGTTAAAAACGTTTCTGTTCAAAAGAGACTACTCGTTGTTAACTTGACATTGTACAAGTCCTGTGCCTAGAATGAGTTTGCTAGAGAGATGGTGCATCATAAATACTGGATCATGATTACTTATTTTTTTCTCGAGATGGTCTATGGCCCAGTAATCTGAACTAATGTGAACCTTTAGAAATAAGTTAAAAACGTTTCTGTTCAAGAGAGACTCCTAGTTGTTAACTTGACATTGTATCTGTGTCTCAGATTAGTTTGCTAGATAGATGGTGCATCGTAAATACTGGATCATAATTACTTCAGTTTTTTCAAGATGCCAGTAGTGAATCTGTGCGACATATTGTCTCATTGTCTTTTTTGTTACTCCCTTGAATGACAAAAGCACACATAAATAGTTACTTGAAACTTAGAGATTCAGATACCAATAACAGCCAAGATTGATATTCACTGTTATTAATGGCCTACTGGCTGAACTAGGATGGATGCACTCTTGTTGTGCGTTATGCTGGGGAGAGCATAGAGACATGTTAGTCTACTCCAATCTTCTTACCTGGTACACAGCCCGGCGGTATGATATAACACTGAAGGATGCAGCTTTCATTTTATCTGTAGTTTCATGTTTAATCAAGAGTATCACCTCTTTCCTACTATTCACATTACTCATCTCATTTCATTTCAGTTTTTTGTTTCCCCATTCTGTTCAAAAATGTTGAATATATGCATATAAACAGTACATATGTTATCAGCTGATCAAGAGTGAAGAGAAGTGACCTATAATAGGCTCTGTCAAGGTGTTGGTTGCATTATCGCTGTTAACTAATTTGTGTTAAGCATGTTCACTACAATGCTTTTGTGTTGTTATGAGTGAAATAACCGAGATATTTAAATCAGTGAAGGACTCGGACAAGGACTCGGACCGAATCCCTGAGTCCTTTGGACCGAGTCCGAGTCTTTAGCATCCGAGACCGAGTCCTTCAAAATCGGTCTCGAGACCGAGACCGGTCTCAAGATCGAGACCGGTCTCGAGTCCTCCATCACTGCTCTTGGGAGCATATCAAAGTGGGTCACTCCCTGAGGAAATTGATTAAATAGTAGAGTTACAATACAGGAAGGAGAGAAAACCACCCGAAACAGGCTATGTGTACGAGGTTTGGCATGACATTGACTATATGAAGGCAGTGTGTGCTATGAGGCTCCAAGTGTGTAAGCCAATAGGGTAACTGTGCTAATGTTTATGTAGCAATTAGTGTTAGCGCTAAGGGGTGAAATACACTGTAGACAGATTCTGACCATTTTTTTTATAGAATCCCCCTCTGAAATTCTTGATAAGAGGGATCAATATCCCCCTCTCATTTGATCAGATATCAGCCCATACCTGAACCTAGATTTGCATTATGTTGATGTAAAATCCCTCTCTGATTTCATAAATCCCTCCCCAAAAAGGACAAGAGGTAAAACCCTCCCTGACTTGATCCCTTAGGGCAAACACTGGACTAGCAATAACGCTGAATTAGTCCAGACTGGTAACCTGCTATGGTCTTATCATATAGGCTACTGATAGGATTGCAAGCAAACCACAGGCTACGCTTTTGTCCAAATAAATGTGGTTGGGAAATGGAAATAGAGGAAAATTATCACGAATCAATAGTTCAACTACCAGTAATGATGGAAGAAATAAATGTTGCCCAGATTTTCAAGTTGACCTCCAGAACACAAATAACAGAGCTACATATTTACAGAAAATCTGCTACCAGAAGTTTGAAGTTGTTCTACATGTCCACGTCGATGACTGAATGAAGAACTTTTAAGTAAAGATCATATACGTGAAGATCTTATAGGTGTTATACAGAGCTATTTCTGACAGTTGTGTTCGCAGCCTCTTACAAATAGCTACACGAGAGAGAAGCAAGACAAGAAATCTTAGTGGGAGATGACTCACTGATATTGATAAACAATGGAAGAAAAACAAATGAAGACTGGCGACCATGCACACCTTTTTAACCTTCCATATTTATTTGCATAAAACAGAAGTATCCAAATTTCATAAATGCTTTAGTTGTCCAGTGATGGGCATCACATTGGACATTCATTAGGTTTACCTAAACGATCGGTAGTTATATTGGAGTGTCAATTTGTTCCCAAGCTTTGGAAGTCTCCACCTGTTCCGGCATATAGGCTTGTATGTTTGGCAACAAATCTGTCAAGAGTTTCCCTCTGATATGTGATAACCCGAAATAAAGGAAATCACATTTTCATACCGAACAGCCTTTTTTAGGCACATCAGCAAATCCAGGGAAAAGCTCTCAGAGGAGGCCAAATTGTCAGCCATTAATCAACCAACAATAATTGGACAATCCTCACCTCAGGGCTGCTATTCAGGTTAAGACCTTACCCGTGCAAGAATTATTGACACTGAGCTTGAATGACACCCACTGCCATGCCTAGACAACACACAGAGTAAAGTTGAAGGAGGGAAGATGTAACACTGCAGGGGTATTCACCACAAGCCGCGACACCTGAGTGGTCGTGGTGTAGTGGTTAGTCCACTTGCCTCGCATGCTGCAGGTTGTGGGTTCGAGTCCCGGCTCGGACGTGTAATCTGAGGCGCTCCTCCTGTCAACCCATCAGTAAAATGGGGACCCATGAGTAACCTGAGTACAATCTGCGCCCATTGTGGCAGCAACTTACTCTTTGTGATTGTCAGAGAGCGTGCCTGGTTCCCATGATCGGGGTAATTTCTGTAAAGTGCTTTGAGCATGTAATGAAAGAGCGCTATATATAAGAAACAAGATATTATTAAACTAGTCGTAAACTGCTCGCTGGTGACCGCGCTCAGACCATTCCCCCTAGGACAAACTCATAAAAATCAGACCTCAGAACTTGTTACGCACAACAGAATGTGCAGTCATCCTCTAATGGCACCCATCATTAGCCATATAACGTGAGAATTATTCTACTTCAGTGGTGGGTAAGACAATTGTGTGATTCTCTGTAGCAGCAGGGTCCAGACTCCGGACGTCAAGATCCTAGTGCACCATACAAGCACTTCTTCCACCTTCCACAGGGTGCCATAGCAGGAATCTGAAATTCAGTGCACCTCCTAATCCAATAAATACTACATGTCCATACCAGTTGAGACTGCAGACTGACCTCTAGGCAGTCCGGTAACATGCTGGAAAAGCACGAAAATGAGTTTTGCGGGTTTCCGCCAAAGCCCATGCAAATTAGTGAGCTCAGACAAGGATGCTAGATGCGTGATCAGCTGTTGTGAAACATATGGTACTTATTGTTACGTTAGTCGCACTGCGCTTTCGTGAGCATGTTCCATGACGAAAAGAATTTCCATTTCTATTTCCAACTGACCAACATGTCCTGAATGCGGTACACTATTCTATCACTAGATAGGAGCTTCCGTAATGATAATCACATCTCAATAACACACAGTCGTTCCCTTCGTTATTGCCTATCTGAGTGACTGTAATACTGCACGGATCGAAGCAAGCCCACATTCAAATTCCCCACAGTACTATGTATGCAGTAGCCTACAGCACTACACAGCGTGTTTGTTTATTAGCGATCACAGTCGCAGGTGCTTACCGCTGTATTGGGTTAGGTCTGTGACTCATCGCCCAACTACGTGGGCTAGCTATTCACGCTTTTCCAGCATGTTACCGGACTGCTAGGCAAGGGATCTCCAGATCTTCATAGGTGCTGGCAAGTCCCCTCTCATCCTTCGAGTTCAAGCCATACAACCATCTCAACATGGAACTTTCACTTCTTTCTGTTCTTCTGATATCATCTGTCTCGGGTGCCCAACATTCACTACCATAGAGCATGTCACTGCGCACGAGAGGTATATCACACGGAGCAATAAGTTTGTAATGACAGGCAAGTGAGACCAGGAGGCATTTCTTGAATTTTGCCCAAGATTGACATAGGTGAATAGAATGTACTCACTCAGGTACCCTGTGTCTTTGTTCTTCTCGGATGCTCTTATCAGGACTTGGTTCAATATGCTGGTCCAGAATTTCCTGCAGGAGACCTCCATCTGCAATGTGGAAAATGATGGGTTTACTAATGTAAAATAATGAGGGCCAGTGGCCAGTGGGAGTGCTGGAGATTATGATACCTTTTCGATTATTATTCTAGAAAATTCCAATCCCCAGGCTGCCTCTCAGTTGATAAGACAGTTGAGATTAGAGCTA
Source organism: Eupentacta quinquesemita (assembly GCA_032360705.1). Taxonomy (NCBI): domain Eukaryota; kingdom Metazoa; phylum Echinodermata; class Holothuroidea; order Dendrochirotida; family Sclerodactylidae; genus Eupentacta; species Eupentacta quinquesemita. The sequence continues at coordinate 9,704 of JAUOBX010466087.1, forward strand.
TTATTATGTTAATTTCATGACATTACACAGGAGAGAGCTCAGTGCAATGTCAATGCCCATTTGATTCCATGTGTCACACAAAAACCTGGGTGAACCTGACGTGGAAGGAAATTCACATTCATTTTATATAGATGCAACTTGGGAAGATTTCAGTAGACTTTTCCATTATGGAGGAATACAAAATTGGCAAAAACTGTGTAAATTTATCAAATAGCAGTCCATACTGGAACCTAAATTTGCATGATGATTGAGAAAAAATTCCGAAGGGGGGAAAATCCCTCCCTGGCTTGCTTCCTTAGGCTAACACTGCATCCACATGGGAATAAATAAGTGATGGCCGAAAAAATTGATTTGACGTGGTGAGGGGGAGAGGGAGAGGCTGTTTGCCTTCCATTCAACAAATGAGTATAGTTAATTGGAGTAATAATTTCCAGGAGACCTCTGTCTACGCTACCAAACACAGTGGAATTCTAAACAAGAGTGCCAATGGCACAGTAGCTCACCTGGTACTTACATCCCAAAAGTATGGTTATCAGAGTATAATTATGATTTCAAATGAAGGGCCCTAGGTCTCACACTGGGCCAGAAATTGTTACCAGACCATTACACACTGTAG
>JAUOBX010466197.1:0-10318 GCA_032360705.1 Eupentacta quinquesemita
ACAGCTGGGAAACATGCGGAGGCATTTCCGCATCACGTTGCAATCTCTGTCTCTGCCGTAGAGATGGGTGACGTCTCCAACATCGATGGGTGCACAGTTCCTCTGGTTGTGATCAAGATGAACAGCTTCTTCTTTGATCCACCCGTGATCAAAAGGCTCTTTCAAATCTGGTTAAGCAATGTGACTATGCGGCCATATATTGGCCTGGTACAGCGGTATTAGAACATGCTGCATGACTGCGTCCTCTGTGGGAGGGAGCCGAGCAGCCGCTTTGTCGGTTGTTGGAGCAAGCACACAACTCAGCACGACTAGTGTGTCGCAGTCGTCGCCCCTATGGCCATACAAAAACAACACAAACCGTCCAGCAGTGCTTAGAGATACATCATACGAACATGATGCGCCAAACTCATGCAGCTGATGAACAGAGTCAACATTGTCTACCAACTCGAAAAACACCGTACGTTTGCAGATTTTGAAGAGGCCATTGGTAGTGTCACAACCGGTTAGAGCATGTGCTGTTGGTAGACATGCAATCACTTTGTTGCCCACCTCTCTAGCTATCATGTGGACAGGAATACAGCGTTCTCGTGTGGCAATCTCCTCAGAGTGCCCAGCATGCATGTGAATTTCATCAACCAAGAGACCTCTGTCATAATAATACAACAGAAGCACCAGGACATATGTGTCATCACATCGCACGATGACGCTGCTGTGGTTTCTTGCTAGGTCAACGGCGTGGATAACAATCCGCGTCTTCTTGTGTTGAAAACAAATAAGGTGCTGTTGTCATTCTATCCTTTGTGGTGGACTTAACTGTCTCGCCATCGGCAAAATCTCCAGCAAGGATGATGCATGACTCTTCCATTTCGAGCAATTCGATAACCTCTCTAGAAATTGGCGTAACAGATCACTCAGTCATTCAGCGTCTGCATCAAAGCCATTTCTCCGATGAAGAAGCCACTGCTTTGACGTTGGTTAGATGCCACTGGAAGGGTTGCAACTTCTTGCAAGGTCTGACTTGCTCGTCTTCCTCATTGTTCCATCGTCATTGACGATTGTTTGGGGTACAGCAGCGAGCTCGTATCAGGACCCGTATACGATCAATGTCCTTCGTTTTTTAGACTGACAGAAAACAACGAATCAAGACCTCAGTGCTGCACATCCACTTCTTCTGCTTGTCTGTGGGTATAAGGTTTTTTCTTCAGTCTCGGCTGCGGGTCTAAAAACTGGCAGACTTCGTGCTTTGGTACTAAACGCTTTGATGCAAATTTCAACATAAACTCCTTGCTGGTTTCTCATAAACTCCTTGAGTGCTTCCTCCACTCTTTTCGTGGCAACCTGTTAAGTCACAATGTTGATCAGGTCACTTGGGACAGTTATTACGTCGAAGGGATTTTAGTACTGCTCGACCAGTGCATCAGTGATCTCCCCCACATCTGCGATGTCTCTTGCCAATCTTGACTTGCCAAGTTCTTCATGAATGTATGTTGCAGATGCTGTTGTGCACATAATTTTCATCGCCACTGAATATGAACCAGTGACATGTCTAGTGAGAAACCACTGCATCAAAGCTCCTTCGCGCAAATTGAAGCCTTTTACACCCACCTGACTTCCAGCTTCACGAGTTAATGTCTGCTCCGGAGCTTGATCAGTCGAAACACAGTTGAACTGGTATTTCGGTGATCGGCCAACAACAAACGATCCACTTCGCAGCTGCCTGTATAAATCGGGCTGTTTAGTCTCCAACTGCCCCCTCCCATATACATACACGGGAGTGTACCTGGCGTAGTTATTTCGCCCACCACGTATGGGGAATGGTATCGTCTCGCAGACATTACTCAGGTGTAGGTGAATGTCGGCATCTCGTTCCGCCCTTAGCAGTCAAAGTATGATTCGTGCAGAGTGCATTTAGTTGTCCCAGAAGGTGAACGTTGCGGATTTAGATGGCCCAGATGACTGCGACAGCTTCAGTGCCTCGGTGACGCCAGATAACTGTAGGTTCTTGATGATTGTGTTTGATGAGTTATTGTCTTCTGTCCGGAAGGTGTACTGCAGGCACCGTGCTTCTGCTGATGTGAGATAGTCATCGGACCAGTACCAGCTTGATTCCTCCGCCAGTCCTGGACAACTGCTTGCATGGAAGCAATTGTCGAGCAGTCGCATCGGCATGATACATCAGTCGCCGATAGAAGCTGCAGATAGAATACCACCGTCCCCGAAGAGTTTACCTATCCTGGCAATGAATGCCATGAGAAGATTCACACCACCCAGCCGCAGTGTGACTACACCTGTCAGAGACTCCGGATTGCTCCACAATAGATGCCGTACCTTGATGTATATAACCAAGTCTGCAGTGACAAGTATATGATCCTGTCCAACTTTCTGGGCCATTGTAACCAACTCGACCAAGGTTGTGTATATCGTGGAGAAATCTGTGGGCGTATCGTATACGTAGCTATAGGAAGGGAAGGTACCGAATAGTGGCAACTGGTATATACGTCTCTGTTAGCATATCAATCCGCCATTCCATAATCATATTCCTTATTGCAACTAACTTTAATTCAGTTGACGGTGCACGAAAAATACGAAACGAATATTTATCACACCGGTAGCCTAGAAAATACTATTTCCAGGCATACATTCACTTCAGAGCTGCCATTTTACTCATAACTATCTGTGAAATAGGATCTCCCCATGTCAGGTATAGGCCTAAATGTAATTTTGCCTAAAGAGATGACACCTTTGACAATGGAGTGGGCCTAGTTGAACATGCTGTCTGCATTCGTAAACCTTATTCCAATGACACTTGCTTCGACATTAATGATATCCCGCATGTGTGTACCATAAAGGCCGGATTCCATATGTGCGGATGCGGGATGCGACAAAACACTTGAACGTCGCTTTTACGTGAACACAAATGTGGAAAGAGCCGGAATAAGCTGTGTCATGATAACAAGACGATAACAGATCATTCGAATGAGGTGGAACGAGCGTTATGTAGGCAAAATAACCACTCGTACCAATGCGGCATCAATGCCGTAAACCGGAGTTATGTGGAATATCGGTTCTCATAACGCACTCCAACGTCCATATTTATGAGCTTTTACTTAATTGTTCAGTCTCTTACCGTCTCAAAAATTGACCTTCTTCACGAGAGGGCGATTTTGTTCTCGCATCCGCAAATATGGAATTTGAACTCGAAGGTGGTTTTCATATGTGCGGATGCGGTACAAATTTGAGACCGCTGTTTTGTGAAGAAGGATAACTTTCGGGATGGGAGAAGATTATAAGACGATGCGCAAACAGAATCAATGAATAACATATAATGAATAGGGACGTTAGTGCTTTATGAGGGATTCCAAGTTACTCCCTCGCATTGGTACGCATGGTAATTCCGCCTACACAACGTTCAGTCCATCTCATTGGAATTATTTTACGCCGCTTCGGGATCTGTTTTGATCTCTGTTACCAAAATACAGTTCATTCGGACACTTTCTGCGTTTGTGAACGTTTGTTGAGACTTTTAGTGATTTTGCCGCATCTCGCATCCGCACATATGAAAACCCACCTCATCTCTATAACACTATGACTGAACATAAGTGCTTGTAGTATCCGTAGAAACTTTGGATTGAAACACTAGGCTATATCGATGGCTGGAAGCTCTTACAATGTGTAAGTGATTATAACGCAAAAGTGAACCTAAGTGATCTCAGTCGGATGGGTGGGGTATGGAAATGTGCCTGTAGAATACCCTAGCTACCAAAATAAAATCCCACAACCATCCATTTCTAACTTTCCGATGCCTGTTCATGTTAGGTGTGAAACATGAATTCCCGAAGAACAATAAACACTAGGAACATTGATAACAGAGAAAAATAGCGATTACAACAATGAACCATAACAATTATGAACCATGGCATAGATATGGCTTTTCAAAGAATATCATACTTACCTGGCCAGTCTAGCAATGCATCTGCTCTGTTTCTTTGATATTCGTCCTGATCAACAGAATCCTGATACGGCGTTAGCAGCAATTTATTCGTCTTTATGAGGCCAATGTGTAGCAGTGCCTTCTGAAGATTCGTGACGTCAAACATGTTGATGATGTTCAGTCTCTTGAGCAGAATGAGAAGTCTGATTTCTGGTATTTTATTGAACAATGTAACTCGTTTCAGCAGAGTTGAATGTATACGTGATAGGCCGAACAACTCTGCCAACTTCAGTGAGTCGCCCGGGATGAGATTGTCAGCGACCTCTACGAGTAGTCTTCCAAAGCGTGCTGTATAATTTAAAAAAAATGTGATGAATATGTAAGAATATGAGGAAATTACATACACAGTATTGCCAGCAGCTGTATAAAATAAATGGAAACCGTGTTATTTATAAACAGGTAGAATAAATGACCACATCACAGCAGATCAACCTATGCTCTGGTTTGGTCAGGTACAAGTGGTTGATCAAGTTTCATTAAATTATAAAGTTACATGTATCATGCACAATGATTCACATGAACTCAGATTGACCTGTCGAAAACATTAACATTCGTTGCTGAACTTGCCTAATTGCTGATGACCCTGAAATAAGCTCAACCTCGATTGGGAACGAATATATTCCCAATCCTCCCATATTCAGTCGATTTCAACAAACTCGAATTTCCATATAAATTAGGCAAAGTTGAGAGCAGAATCATTCAGATTCATCAAGCCCATCCAAGATTAGGGCGGTGTGCAGATCTTCAAATCCATCAATCAGTCTATTGCACTGACACTGAGTTTTCATGGCGACAAGGGATATAGCAGCGCTGCAGTGACAACTCCGTATGTCGCAGGGATCTAAATATATATCGATAATTTCTGAAAATGATCATTTTCAATCAATTTCCTAACCATTTTTAACAGTCACAAGTGTACTGCACCTGCTAAATTTGGAACTTCCATGACTGCTTGGTCTTCTCGGTCACCTTTGGTGGAATGTTTAGCTGTCTTTTGTATTTCCTTCAACGAAAAATAGAATGGAGAAAAATGGAAATGGAAACTGCTGCAACCAATTATCATAGATAGATAGATTGGCCCCTATGACAGGATTGTCCACACCTATCAATGGAAGCTGTGATTGGAATGTGTATTTTTTCTTCAAAGTGAGTGCCAATCTGACTCAGTAGTTACCTGCTATGTTATACCATCTACATACTTTGGTCACTTTACTCATGAAGGCATCGTACGCTTGAGAAATAATCTGTTTTTATATCAATGTAAAGAGGGACTGGCATCCAGGACTGAACGAAACATGGAAAAAAATATTTCTCATTTAACAGAGACACCATGTCTGGTATTACTAGGATCTAGCATCCCATACATAGACATATCACTGTGATCAACCATCCCATACAGATAAATTCACCATGCTCCATCCTGACATACGGAGAAATATAACTATGATCCATACGAAGAAGCATCACTTTAATCATCTATTATCTACCCCATACAACGAAACACCAGTTTGTCCAACCATCACACACAGAGAAGTATAACTATGACCAAACCTCCCATACAGAGACGCAACACTATAATCAACCATTCCAAGCGAAGAAGTATCACTATAATCAACCATCATATACAAAGTGTCACTATGAATAGCCCTCACATCATACAGAAAAGCATCACAGACTATACAGCCATCGCAAACAGAGGAGCAGTACTATGAACCATTCAATACAGAGAAGTATCACTATAATCTACTAATACAAGCAGTACTACCATAGGCAAACTGCCCCGTAGAGGAGCATTCCTAGGCAAACACTTCATACATCATAATATAACTGTGATGAATCATCCAATACAGAATAATAGCTTTTCTATACGGGAAATTTACACCATGAAAAGACACATATCCTAAAAATACTGATCAAATATTTCATCATAATTTTTCACCATGAACACTTTAGATACATCCACGATACCTTTCCTCTCACATCCTTGGTTAGTTTTAATTGTGCCATCTCCTCTGCCAGAGCCTCGGATTCGTTAGCCATCTCTATTTGTGCCTGGCGATGATAATTCTCTGCCTGACGAAGGGAACGTCTAGCCTCATTCAGTTCTCCAGATAACTGTTGCAAATATAAAGTTAACAGATGTATTTTATTGTGTCTTAAAGAACGATTGCAGGTTCACAAATTATAGCTTGTATTGTAGATGAAGACAAAATACAACTATCACTCAGAACCTGGCGGTCCATTACGCATACATATAATATATTATTATTGCATTAGGTTGAATGCTTGGGATTGTATTAACCAAGGGACGAATGGGTTGTTGCATTAAATGTAAAATCGGATTTATGAACAGCCATACCCAAATAACCGAATTTGGGCCTTACGAATGACATGGGTTATTTAACCTCAATGAGATAATCATCATTGTCGCACATTACAGTGATAATATGAATTATGATATACACGCAGACTGCAAGGATGCAATTTCTATAATTGGCAGCTGCCGGTAATACCCACTATTCTGGGGAATCCCTGCCATATTATAATACAGTGCAGTTGGTGTATAGTTATAATTATATCCCCGCGACGCGTAAAACGTCAGGGGATATTATGATTTGGGGAGAGTGTCTCCGCCGCTACTGAGAATTCTAGCACACGAAATATTCAACAATCTTTCGGTTTTACCTGAAACTTGGAACATATGTCCGCCGTTGTAAAATATGGGATAGGTTCGAATACGTTCGTTGCTACACGACTGGTGCCCTCTTCTTGATGCATTTTGTGCGAAAATATATCAATTTCGTTTGTTGGAGGGTGTGGGTTATAGTTGCTCCCGAAGAACATGATGATCAATTTGAGGTCACGAGAGATCAAATTTACGTAATTTATTTTATTCGCCTACCTATGTTGGACTTGAACGAAACTTGGTGGATGTGGACGATATAGTTGGTCCTAGAAAACATGACGTTCACTTCAAGGTCATCGGAGGTCAAATTTGCGTCATTCATACGATTTTCGTAACTACGAATTTGAACGAAACTCGGTGGATATGGGCTATGGTTAGTGCTGGACAATATGCGGGTCATTTTAAGGTCATCGGGGTCAAATTGACATGATTTATGGAATTTGTTATGATAATCAATGGTCAATATCCATACTTAATTGTTACATTGATGGGATTGGACAGTAACCCGATGCCTATATACAGAGCTTCCATGTGTTTAGTAGTAACATGCTCGATATAATCCAGATTGTAGTAGCTAATGTAACCACAATGTGTACATGTGTTCAATTAGCTCCTGGGTAGGGATGAGTAATGGGAGGCCAGCACCCTGGATCGACTGACTGAGTTGATCAGATCGTAAGTTTGATTATATTCTATACAGTATGTGACAATAGTCTTAATGGTTATGCTGAAACTCATAACTAGTATAAATGACTGACTTGGTTGATCAGATCGTAAGCCTTATTATATTCCATACAGTATGTGAATATGGTATCAAACACGATCATTTGTTCTAAGGATGCTGCATTTTACTGACGGTATTGTATCAAATCGACACGATTGATTGCATTAATGGCGAGTTCTGTGAAAAATATTTAGTTCAAAGTCAACGGGTGATTTTCCTATAAAGGGGTCCTGGTGTGTCACCCCAGCCCTACAGATTCGCAACCCCTGAATGATATGCTCGCCTTGGTGCTCGGACTAGCTCAGTCGGTAGAGCTTTGGACTGGTGATCAAGAGGCGGTGAGTTCCCAGCCAGGCGTTGTTGGTAACCTCATGAGTTTGCCTGTAAATAATATCAGTGGAGGATATTTGTGTTGGACGTTGGCCTGGGGTATCTTAGGATGAATGCTCTCTAAGTGGAGCGTCACCGGTTGGCGCGGAGCGTGCTCGAGAAAAGACACATCCCATGCCTTATGGCAGTAAGCAACATATCCCCAAATGAATAATACATTCTGGAAATTCAATGTAGCATATGTTCTTCTACCTGCAGTCCTCTAACTGTGGGCTGTGGGGGAACGTCAAACTACATTTTTTGAGGTTTGCCCTCCTCAGCACCGAATTTAGGCAATCTGATAAGCTAGTTCACAGCTCATGCTCACAGCTGCAAAACGTTCGGGAACAGACGATATTTCACACATCGACTGAATGATAAGGGGTATTTTCACACTGCCATAACTCGTTAGAAGTCACATTTCCGACTATGTGATTGACCTCAATTGTGGGGGACATATCAGTGATATTTCATGATGCAATGTCCTATAATTTTCTCCAGGATGGAAAGGATCAGGTGTAATCGGATGTGAAACGCCTTAATTAGCTACATGAAAAACGTTATTATTTCAAATTTGTTTCTCAATATTTTCATTGCTCACAATTCTACCGACTGAGCTGATCATAAATCGGCAGTGATACTACTTCATAGTAAGGATAGTATCACCACGAGGCTCTACGTGTCTAAGCATTATCTCTAGTAGTCTGTTGCATCGGTGGTGGGTTCATGGTACAACCGTGTTATCAATCAATAGCCAGCTATGTTTGAACAAGCGGCCTAGTGCTTGGGCCTATCGGTTGGGCAAACATCCTTCATTCGTAAATAATTGGTTTAACTACGCGCAACGAGCCGGTCCGATAAAATAAGCCTGAGACCTATTAGACACTGTTACTGTGTTAGACAACAACCGTCGATCACACGTGCAGTCGTGCTCGTCCGTTCTCACCCGTACAACCAATAGGCACGTAACCAATGCTAGTATGTGGGGTCCTGAGGCCCATGTCGATGCGTGCCTAACTTCAGATTTCAGTTCCGGGATCGAAAGGATCAGGTGTAATCTGATGTGAAGCGCCTTAGGCCAATTACTTACTTGATGGGGTTCTATAGAAAAAAAGCTTCCTTATTTCAAAATTGTTTCTCGATATTATTATTGCCCACAATTCTGTCTACAGAGCAAAACGTACTTATCCTGATTTTCTGTGCAGCCACCGTCGCTGTACAACCCATCCTCACCACATACACTGAATTACCTTGGAAACACCTCTGCCAGATGCGAAATATAATTATTTACTCTGCGAACTACAAGAAAATTTTCATTTTGAACAGATACAGCCTGGATTATTTGCTGAGAAGCGGACGTGAGACAGTAACTGTTTATTTGGGGACTTGGAACAATACTGGTGAAACTTTTCGTAAATTGCTTTTCGAGCTGTCGATAAGACAAGTTCTGAGCAAACACGCTGATTCGAGTCGAACATCCTTCCATTCCTCTGATTTCGTCTCATCTATTGTACATTTTCTTGATCATTTACTGCACAATTGTTCCAATTTTTCTTCCACCAATCAGTTGAACATTTGTATGAGGACGTTTCCTGACATCGCATCAAATGTCTATACGCCGCTTTGTAAATACTCCCAAACCTCTCGCATCGAAACATTATTTGCATACAGCAATGCTTTTTTATATTCATTAGTTACAACGAATTCGGCAAATCATCCAGATAATGATCTCTGCTTGTTCCTCTCTCTATTCAACGAATTCCAACACCACGCGGTTTTTCAATTGTCGGCTGAATGAAGTATGCCAAGGTAACCGTTGAACGCCACAATAAGCCAATAGGTTTATTATCGAGGGCCGAATCTATAGTTTGGTTCCGTCTCACCCCTCCAAGGAGGCTCCAAATCAGGCTTCCTTGAGCCCATGGTTGCTTTTCGGCCCCATAATCCGGACTCGAAAATGGTGCATCAGCGCCCTCCCATATTCACTTTCACGCCTACAATCAGGACGCCCCGAACGGTTATTAGGCATGTGCCTATAATAAGAACTGTACAACATTTAGCCTCTCAAGAGCTAATTGGTTAATGTGGTTATCACAGACGGTAGTTATTATAGTGACTCAAAACTCGTTAACTTAATGGCCTCGGGGAATGGAGCTTTTCATTTTTGATATATTATAGTTACCCATCGGTACCTCTCCCGTACAAATCGGGTTAACTATTCTGCTATTGTGAAGAAACCTGCCTTTGAAGTTGGTTGACCGGTGAAAACAACTCGCGATGTTGTAAATATCCAACTTCAAAATATTCTGGACTGAACCACCAAAAATCCGACGGACACACAAACGCATATACACACGCTCACATACACACAGACACACAAACTAACACAAACAAAAACCTTGCCTGTACCCGGTCACTGAACCCCTTGACACCCATGTATCTCACGATAAGGTACCCCTCAATGTAAGTAACGCCTCCAGTAGAAGTGTCATAATAACAACTGTTGCCATGGCGACTAGCAGCAGTGAATATGGGTGGAATGGCAAAC
>JAUOBX010466308.1:0-10318 GCA_032360705.1 Eupentacta quinquesemita
CCAATCCCGACCTGCTCTCGGGCCGCCATTCTACGTCCCCATCCGACGGACGACCAGTGAACTCCAGGATCTAACCACTTTCTCAGATCCTGGAAATGCGGAAGCTTTTTCCTTTTTTTTGGTTTCCGCTACATGTTTATGTATTTGCGGAGTCCAACCACGGTAACATGCGTACCGCCGACCGACGAGACTCATTGCAACTAACCGACAACAACCCCCCGTAAAATTTGATACGTGATACGTGAATTTGATATGTGATTTGATACGTGCTGCGTCACTACTTATAATGAATATGATAGCACATACTCCAATAGTCAAACTTTTCGACACCAAGGAATGATTCTTAAAAATTGTCACGCTACAGGCAAGAAATGCTAGGCGTTGCATAACATACTGCTTCCATTTTATTACCATTCTCTTCTCTCACATCGTATTAATTTTAGTCTCGAGCACCCATAACTAAAATTTCGATCGTTATCAATACTTTCGTTTGCTTTCGTTGTCGGCAGTATTTATTGTTATTAACAATTCGCCAAACTGAACTTGTTGGCTAGGCCCATCGAGTGTCACATACATCGATAGCGGGGTCAACAAGACATCTTGCAATGCACTGAACGCCCACATCGTAAGACAATATGGTAATATCCTATTGGTTACTTGTTCTACCACAAACAACTATACATGTACAGGCGGGTAAACTCTACCCACGTGTATATCCCCGCATTGATCATGAATCTGGACATCTGATGATTAGTAAAATCACATGAACCATGTCAGTTTGAAATTACGCGAATTTGACCTCCGATGACCTTGAAATTATTGTCATGTTTTTCGGCTCCAACTCTAGTCCACATCCACAAAGTTTTGTTCAAATCCTACAAAGTTAGGGAAATCGCATAAATCACGCAAGTTTGACCTTTTGGTGTCCTCGAAATAGTCGTCATGTTTTTCGGCACCAAATGTAGTCCACACCCATCAAGTTTCGTGTAAATCGAACGAACTTGATATTTTCGCATAAAACCCGCAGAATAGAGGGCAGCAGTCGTGCTGCAACGCCCACTTCCGAACCCATCCGAGATTTCACTGGGGCGGACATGTATATCGAATTTGGATCAATCGGAGAGAGCGTTATTGCGCTAACGCCTATTCTTTCAGGCGGCGGCGGAGACGGCGGGGACGGTGTAGACAGCGGCGGCTACACCCCCAAAACCTTAATATCCCCAGACGCTTATCGCCCTATGATTACACCCTATGTCTACGATGCTCCATTACAAGTTATCTCATGTTATCAATCTGCATGCAAGGGGTCAAGGCAGCACGAACACTGAATTAGTATAGAAGATCATAATAGGCACCGAAAACAGGGCGAACGAGTCAGATCACCAACCTACATGACCAAAAAAAAGCCTCATTGAAATTACCCAGTGGGCCAGGGACCCAAGTGTTGTTAGGCATTACCTTTTCTGAAAATGACATATTATTGATCCGTGCTCAGGCTTGATGTCAACTACCATTAGGCTAGACAAGAACGCTGTTGAACACATCATACATGAATAATTCATTCAGTATGACCGCCGAATTATGAGGTTATCAGAGATCCGGAAAATGTGTATTTCTGGCTCATTAGTATGCAAAAGCTTTGACGTCACAGACCGCCTTGCATAAAATGTACCACAAAGGAAGCTCTTTTCGACCCGTTGCGGTCTGACTGTTACCACTCACGCATAAACAACAAAACTTAGCAAAACAATAAGGCAAGGAATCACATCACATCGTTGTGATCTTGTTAGCAATGATATCATAAACATCCTGGGTCATGGGGGAGAGGGGTGTAGCCTACGCCCCTGAAGTAATAACACACTCGCTCTTACATGAATATCTGGGATTATATCCAGGTATATCCAGGTATGAGTTGGCTATATGAAGACTTCATATGACCAGATGTGGTCAGATATTGAATTAGTCCAGATGGAGCTAGATGGGACGCTCATATAGTATAAATTTCCAGATATAGATATAACCTTCATATGGCTCAATATAAGTTTCTATCTGGGCTCATTTTTATATGGCCCATATCAAATTTCATATGGTCCAAGACAGTTCTTCATACGGCCTGATACAATTTTTATATGGTCCAAATGAATATTTGATATGGCTCATATAAAGATGAATCCAGATAAGAATTTACTCAGCCATATACAACTTTACACTGTAACTTGGTATATCTGGCCAATTCTTTATCTGCTTAGATACGGTATGTGATGCCATAAATGACTTATATCCGCATCAAAATCTTGCCCCAACACGACTTTTCAATATAAGGGCGCGTATGTCCGATGGGGACGCAGCAGGAATCAAATACGCGATGACATTAAATGGCTTATATCTACATTTCACATCTTATCTGGCAGGTCTGGCCCATATATGACTTTTCAATATAAGGGCGCGTTATTCCGATGGGGACTCAGCAGGAATCAAATACGCGATGACATTATAATGCTTATATCTACATTTCACAGCTGGCCCATATATAACTTTTCAATATAAGGCGGCGTATGTCCGATGGGGACTTAAGAGGAATCACATATGCGATGCCATATATGGCTGATATCTACATTTGATATCTGGCCCATATATAACTTTTCAATACAAGGTGGCGTATGTCTGATGAGGACTTAGCAGGAATCAAATACGCGATGCCATTAATGGCTTATATCTACATTTCACATCTGGCCCATATATGACTTTTCAATATAAGGGCGCGTATGTCCGATGAGGACTTAGCAGGAACCAAACATGCGATGCCATTATATGGCTTATATCTACATTTCATATCTGGCCAATATATGACTTTTCAATATAAGGGCGCGTAATTCCGATGGGGATTTAGCAGGAATCAAATATGCCATGTCATATATGGCTCATATCCACATTACATATAAATATCTGGCTGCCAAATATGACTTTTCAATATAAGGCGGCGTATGTCCGATGAGGACTTAAGAGGAATCAAATATGCGATGCCATATATGGCTTATATCTACATTCACATCTGACCCATATATGCCTTCTCAACAACCGGGCTCGTATTTCCGATGGGGACTTAGCAGCCTATATTCGATGCCATATATGGCTTTTATCTACATTTCACATCTGGCCCATGACTTTTCAATATAAAGGCACGGCTTTCTGATGGGGACTGAGCATGGATCAGTAGTTACCATCCTCGTCCGTTAAAGGTCAATGGAAGTGCGGAACATGACTTTGCAGATAATGGTTCCCTTCTGGGAAGGAAAATGCATGCTCTGTACAAAGTCAATGCAAAGTTGACTTTTTCAAAGCTCTGTAACACGAAAAATGTGAACTTGATGTTTTTCGAAATCACAAGGGGAAGGAAAATGCATGCTCTGTACAAAGTCAATGCAGAGTTGACTTTTTCGAAACTCTGTAACACGGAAAATGTGAACTTGATATGCCAAAAAAATCACCTAATTCTTCGGGAGATATAGATGCAAGTGATCCTTGACTTCGAAGGAGAAAAATCACTTGTAATTTTCACTTATGGAGTAATGAAAAATCAGTTATTATTGTGTGATCTCAGAAGGGACATTCATTTGGGTCCCCTCGTGACGTCATCAGACCTAACCCATTAATGAACATAACCCAAAGATACAATGAGTTGGGAACTTCAACTTTTTGATTTAGGGGTTCTGAAATATGCTCTCTCCATTTATGTAAGTTTCAAAGCGATGAATTAGCCCTTCACCTCGCCTTCAAGAATGTTATGAATGTACACGAACCTACACGAACTCACACAAAACTTACGGTTGTATATATCCGGAATAGTCTATATGCTTCTTCAAACTATTATTTCACTATTGAGGGGATATTAAGCTTTTTTGCCAGTATAAGCATGATTACAGGATGTGATTTGTTTGCTTGCTCGTCTTTCGTGAATGCAAGACTGTTTCATCGTTTACTCAATATGGTTAGGTTACAGGAAACTTTGCATTTACGGCCTGGTCTATGAGAATGAAACTTCGATAAATGACACTCATGGATATAGCAATGTCTGAATGTGCAGCTCGTTTTTCAGCTATCGTAGTGTTTAGGGTATTCGGACGCCGTCAAAATTCGACACTACAACGATGAAGTGTGGGAGCCTGTCTGGCACATCATCAATTGGATGAATCAATGTGATGAGGGGTGTTTTCAATCGTGTAATTGTATATTCATGGTTACCGAATAAAGAATATCCATATGTTTTTCAATCTATTTTCCTTTTTTTTAAATAACTGTTACAGTGAATTAGTAAATTGTATCGACATGTATATGTACTCTTTTCTGCACATTCTGCCTTGTATTCGATATTTTTGGAAATGTAGACGCCTCATATATTATATTTTTTATGTATGGTACCAAAATATTAATCACCTTTCATTGTGAACAAATGTAATGAATGTAGTGTACTGTAAAAATTGTTTGAATTCATAACGATCAGGATGCAGTGCTGGCTTTGAGAACAGAATCCCATCCACCTGATTATGTATATTATAAGACGTTCACTTCAATTCGGAATATACGGTAGCTCAGATGACGGCGATCTGAGTTCCTGAACCTCAACAGTTGAACTGATCATGATCAGGATGCGGTTTTTGCTCTGACTACACTGCCTGTCTTCAATACTCCATAATTGTTATAGCTTTGTGTGATTTCGTAATTTTTGTCAATAAGATGATTCGTAATTTATTGTAATTAGTTGCAATTATTATCAGCTCACCCTTCTACTGAACAATAAATATTCATTGGCTTGACATGAGCTATATTTCTGTTACATTGGCTCTTCAATTTTGAGAAGTTTCCTCTACTATAACCTTTCCTACTCCCACCAGAATTAAAGTTTAGGCGAAGAATATGAATTTGACGGATTTGGTCAATTATTATTATTTTTCGCTAATGGCAATGAGGCAAGCTTCATAAAATGTTGAATGTGTGTGTTTTTCTTCATTATACATAGATATAACTAGATTACGCGTGTGTTTGTTCGTTCATATAAAAACGAATGTTCAGAGGATGAGATACGAGTCTGCTTCGTTTTTTATTTAACATTTCCTCATCCGCTCGCTGAATAGTATGCACATTGTTATTAGGACTTCACAGTCGACAGTGTCGTGTATGTCCTATATGCTGTTTTCGTCCCTTTAAAATATTACATTCACAGTAGAATGAAAGCGACTGAATCACTATGATGCTATATATGCTATATATAGTGAAATGAAAGTAGGTTCTGCCATATTTCGAATTGATTTCTGTCCCTCATTTTGTTCATTCGAAAGAGATACAATTTGAATTCATATTTGCTGCGTCGTCGATATTATTTCTAAGTCCTGTAAAGAAACAAGGCGGACACGCTCTTCGAGGAAATGTAATCTGTGTAATACCCGTTCACAAAACATACACATAACTGATAATGTTTCAATTTTTAAATTGTGAAGTTTCAAAATTCAAAGAGAAATTGCCCAAACTCAGTGCCTAAAACGCTGCTTGCCTTCTTCCGTTCAGTATGGTTGAGCACTGGCGCATTCTTGATTCCCTTCTCGAATGGGAGAAGTATCTGTAGGTCGGTCGGTAGAGCCCAGGACAGGGCTCAGATGGCTGCGAGTTCGAATCCCGGCCCGGATGGCTACCTCGTTGCGTTTTTCTAATCATGTAATGCTTTCTAGTATCTTCATTGCCTCGCCCTACCCAGGCGTCATCAGTTGGGAACCTGTGATGAGGGTACAACTCAATCTCCGAGTTTGTAGGAGAGCCGGTCAGTTCCCTGTGGCCAGGGTAATAACTGTTAATTGCTTTGAGCATGTCAGATCATCAGCGTGAAAAAGTGCTATACAAGAGATGCTATAAACAATTATAATTTAAGTCCGCTATTTTACGTTTTTGTTCAGCGTACATTGTCCCACATGTTACCGGAGTCAGGTAGTGAATAAATGTGAATAGAAAAATAGACGATATCGATGATTTTAGCCTGATTCCAACTCGGGAACCAAATAATGCACCCCTTCAGCCTGCTACGGCGCAAGCTTTACTTCCAATCTCAACATGGATAATGTATATTTCAGAGGTCGGCTCAGTGATTAACTTGTCGCTAAATCATTATTTCAATTTCGCCCGAATCGCTGTCAAAAGGAAAAGGGACACAGCCACTTCGCAGCTTCAATAGCTAAGGTGCTGTTTGAAACCAATTGATCGGAAAACAGTGTCGTTCGTCTCTCTCCTATGTACGCACGACTGATAATGAATACTTAACACGATGGAAACACTTTATTTTGTTTCAATTTATTACGAGAACCACACCCAAATTACCAAACGTGCAAGCTGAAGTCAAAAATCTTTATTATATCTGTGATGAGGCGAATATGCATGCATATGGCTACCATGGTGAAATAGGGAAAATACAAAATACAAATGTATAACCACTGGTGTTGTAACATGCAACATTCATCGGATGTAATCGCGCAATTCAAAACCGAAAAGATAGCATTCGAGGGTTGCCAATCTCTCATACCTTCACGGTTGAGAGGTCGGAGGGTCCATGACCCCTTTCGTGGCAGTTTGGACCCCTTGAACGAAGGTTTGTAACTACCTAAGGGAATGGGCATATTTTTGGCCTGCGCAACGTGTCTGGTGTGGTCTCATGTCAGATACCACCCTCCATTAAATAAATAAATAAAATAACTACCTAAGAAGCCCAAATTCATGATAATTACACTATAGTCTCTGTGAATCCCCCATTTTGTCTTTCCACCATGTTGAAAAGTTCGAAATCTTTTGAGTCCTGCAATTCTTCAATATCATGGAAAATGTCCGAAAATCAGCCAAATTCATAATTTTTCCACAAAACAGAGAATTCACCCCCCCCCCCCCCAAAGAACAAAGAATCAGCACTTTCCGAAATCATTGCCACAAATTGCGGGGAATTCTGTATTTTGTGTCTTTCCACACTGTTGCAAAGTTTGAAATCATTCGCGCCTTGAAATTCTTGAATATCAGGATTTTTTTTACAAATCAGCCAAAAATCCTCATTTGCCCAGAAATTAGGGAATTCCCCTCCAGATTCTTCAGTTTCCGCAAATTTTGCCAACATTTCCAAGGAAACATGTATTGAGTGACTATTAACCTATGTGTAAAAATGAGATATCTTTGGAAAACAACCCCAAATCCGTCAGACACACGAACACGCACAAACACACACACACAGACACACACACACAAACGGAAACCGTTTGGCGCGTAGTACCTCGTCACTGGACTACTTGACACCAATGCATGGGTACCCCACCATAGAATACCCCTCAATGCAAGTAACTCTCCCAATAAAGCGTTACCTTAGCAACAGTTGCTATATGGCGACCAGCAGCAGTGAATATAGGTGAAATGGCACACTGACTACTCTATCTCATCCGGCCCTTTGGGACCGATGCGATAAAAATAGATAGGCTGTATGCAAAAAAACAAGGAAGGAATAGCTATGTACATAGTGATGCGAAGTATCGACCCTAATGACACCTTACCCATACTGAGGCGTCCCTTTTTTCTCGTAGTGACGAATACGCAAATTCGAGAAGTCGCGGTTTCAAGATTCGAGGATTTTGAAATTGCTAAATCAAAAGTTAAGCAACGATACATTCTGGAAAATGGGGTCGGAGAAGGAGAAATTAAACTATGATATGTTGGTAATAACGATTCGGAAGATGACACATATATTTTCCATATTATATTATGCTTCAAGATATTCGCCACTACGCGAAATGCAAAAATCCTGATTCCTATAGATTCGTCCCGTATTCGTCACTACGCGGAAAAAATATGTTTCCCAACAGTATTGCATTTAGCGAAGCCATGGACTTTGCATTGGGTTTTACCGAATCAATCCCATACATTCGTCACTACGCGTGTGAATAAATTTTCTATTTTGATCACGTGTTACAGATTCGTCACCCGCGCAAGACACATTCGTCACTACGCTAACAAATATTTGCAATTGACTTTGTATTGGATTTTCGACGAATCTGACATTCGTCACTACGCAAAATACAAAAGATAGGATTCGTCCACTAGGAGAACGATTGAACATCATGTAACAATCGTTACTTGGAAGATATATTTTTATCACTCCTTCGCAAATTTGCAACTATCTTTTGGATGTTTAGAAGCAACCAGACGTAGTCTGCGATATACCATCGTAACTAATTGTTGTTTATTTTCACTATGTTCACTATGTTCATTAGGCGTGTTGTCAACGCCCCCATACCCCCTGATACCGCACGCTGAATATCCAAAAACTTCATATGTTGGGTTATCAACTCATCGGCATATACTGATCGCTTCCACTGTAAGGATGCATAGACGTGTAAAGATCAGTCCGCGGAGCCTCGTATGCGTTTTCATCCAGGGACTCGAGAATCTGTGGTAGCAAACATATACAAAGAGCCCTCAATTAATGAAAATAAATTCAGCGACACCGTTTCACAACCGATGAATGACCAAGTAGTGAGGTGCGCCTAATTTGCCCAGTAAAAATCCTAATGAACCCTAATTCCGCATGAAAATACTTGTAAGAAAACAGAACAGTATTGACCTGAAGGGATTGATGAAATATTTGAAAGCATTCCGCGCCATTCACCTACCCAGTAATAATTTTTGATGGAAATTTGATGAAAAGTGGAAAAGACGAAAGACACAGATTACCTCACTGTATGAAGAACGGAGCTGGCCAATCGTGGGGCGAGTGGAGTCATCACGTTCCCAGCATTCGAGCAGCGTCTGGTTGCTGTGGCAGAGATATAGTAGTATTATATAAAGTTAATTTTATTGTTGGCTAACTGAATATCGTCCACTGACCTATCAGTATGGTGGCATGATCCAGTCAAGGACATTGCGTAGTGAAGACACATCGAGGGCTCCTATGGAAAGCAGTGCTTTGGCACTGAATTAGGACTACCCTCGTAAAACATGACGAGAAAAGAAATCGAGAAACACCGATCTACTTGATTATGTTTATATTTCGCTTACCGCAATTCGGAATACAGCTCAGATGACGGCGACCTGAGTTCCTGCACATCCGTAGTTGATCTGACGTCATATTCGCCGAGGAAAGGTGGTGAACCTAGAAGAGAGAGAGTGAAGAGACTATGCACGAATCACATCAAACAGTTGTATATACGAATATAGCTCATCCGAAAGACAAATGCAATTCAACCAAGATTATAGTTTAGGTTCTACCAATTCATGTGAGAGGCTGAAGAAAAGATGATACCAAAGCAGACCATAGTTGAAATATGGATATGAAGGAAAGCCGATTGCTCGTTTTATGGCCTTTTGCTGCTCGTATTTCATTCTATCGATATTCACATTTCACCTGAGTATAATGAAATGATACAATTATGTAATTTACCCATTGTCAATATCTCCCAGATGACGACAGCAGTAGACCACACATCACTAGCAGGAGTATATCTATGATGTCTGTGAACCTCGGGAGAGAAGAAGTTCAGCGAACAGGAAACCTTGAAATAACAGTAACATTAGAAACAAACATAATAATTACTAACACTGAAACGGTTAGTTATTATACATAGCGTAATGAAAAGCTATCATGGCTATTTGTTGAATATCAAACTTCGAACGAAATACAGGTTCTAACTGTGAAATCGAACACATTCAGCTAAACTGAACCGTCAATTGAACGCGAACGTGACTCGCGTTCTATCTAACCATTTGATACAATCTTATATCCCAAATACATCTAATACATTTAATACAAACAGTGCATCACTCCAACATCACTATAATCCATAATGATCAACGGTCGAACCTTTCAATTTGAATTCCCTAATCAGGTAACCTTCATCTAACACAGCTAGCATACATACTTTGGATTTCTTCAGTACAGCAACCTCAACTGCATTTTCCGCGAGGCAGAAATCATATAGCTTGCAGTCACCTTGGTTGGTTATTAGGACCTTTCTGGCAGAGAGACCGGGATGAAGAAACTAGGAAGATATAATGAAGAAAAAGAAATGGTACTTATAAAGCGCATAATTCAACAGAGCTACTCATAGCGCTTTACGATGGGGGGGCGGGGGGGAATGTGATGAACACACTCAATGACAAAACTGGTTGAAAACCTACAGAATAAAAAAATAAAACATACAAAGCAGTAATAGTATATACAATTGGCCAATTAAGAACGGTAGAAAAATAACTAGGATGTGTGAAACATATCAAAGAAAATATGAGTTACTATGAACATGTTGTC
>JAUOBX010466419.1:2131-23429 GCA_032360705.1 Eupentacta quinquesemita
CCCCCCCGCACGTCGGGTCTGATGGTGATGTTTTGAATCTGGTCACATCCGAGCAGATTGAGACTGTCCTCACTTGCAACTGTCTTCGGTGGTTATGCAATGTCCATCGCATGCCAAACCTTCGTCTTGTCAGAGAACGTCTATAGATGGAGAGTTCGATGTCCGAAAGAGTATTGGGTTGGATAACTGCTCAGATAGAAAAGACACTTTGTAGAGCCTCCAGGAGAAAGGTGGTGTTTTTCACACATGGTGCGAAGTGATCACAGACAGATCAAGCTGACATTCGGACAAGATGGACAAGACAGTGTAAGAGAGAGAGAGTAACATTGAAATTAGAGAGAGGCGTCATCAGTTGAACCGAAGCCAATTTCGTTGTATTTGAATTTGGTACCGATCTTCATTCTTTGCTTTGTTGCTCGAATCGGGACATTAATGTTAATGTTTAATTATTATCAAAATTAACGGAATCATTCAAGAAAAACGTGTAGTACCGGTACTAGTTGATACTGACATGAAATGAATCAGAAACTAGATTTGTGGGATGGTTCTTGGTGAAAATGAAAACAGGAGGTATTGTGTGATTTATGATACGCAGCCTCTTCATGCCAGACATGTCAATGTACAGTATACCCGCACTCTCAATTCAGCACGGTCCGCGAGGAGATCGAATCTTATACAGCCGTTGAGTACATTGGAACATGTACTATCATCTACTATTTCATGAATAAAATGAACATATCGGAAAATGCATGCCCACCAAATCTGCTAGAAAATACATTAGTTGCCGCATATCAACATAGTCTACGCGTGCACCTAGAGTAGCCTTTTCATCATACCTACTGGCAGTTTCGTGCTATAGGAAATTACCCTCTTAACCGGTTCCCTGTGCAGTGTAAATGGTTTTATCGCGACTATGGGTTATATTATGCGTGTCGTCCCCCGTGAATCTCAAATCGATTTGTCGCGACCAGACCAGAGTTTGGGATAACGCGTCCAACGATATAGGCTGTTTTCATTCAAAACACATTCAGCTCGCAAGGTGAAAGCTAAATTGGCTGCGAACGTGTAATGTGGATGATAGGAAAACTATACGAGGTTAAGGTGGGAATCCATAATAGTATGTGCGGGTCTGGGATGCGTGCGGTAAAACATATAAACGTCGCTTCCACGCGACTGCATAAGGTGTATTCGGGTATAATAAAGATGAAAACAAATTCCGGAATGGTAAATTCATTTCGAATAAGAGGGAACGAGCGATGTGTGAGCAAATCACCACGCGTACCAATGTGGCATCAATCGCACAGGAGGGAAATAGTGGACAATACCCGGAATCACAATTTGCCCCCAAATCATGGAATTACCCTCCAAATGTTTCATTTGTCGGATTGTTTGCCCAACTTTTCGAGGAAACATGTATTCAGTGACCATTCACCCCTGTGTAAAATTTGATCGAGTCTGAGCATCCCAAACTTGAGATATTGGGGAAAAAACAACAACAAATCATACCGACACCCAAATGCACAAACAGACACACAGACAAACGGAACCTTTTTGCGAGTACCTCGTTACTGGACCCCTTGCCACCAATGAATCTCCACCATAGGGTACCCCTCAATGCGAGTGACTCCCCCCAAACAAGTGTTACCATAGCAAGCGTTGTCATAGCGACCAGCACCAGTGGGTATGAGTGAAATGGCAAACTGACTACAATATCTCATCCCGCATTTGGGACCAATGAGATAATGACTGACTGATTTATTATTCATAACTATAGACAGGACTAACTCAGCCAGTCGTTTACTGACTGACTAGATGAATGATTGTCAAACTTGATAATTGACTAACTAACCCGCTAACTGACCAACTAACTGACTGAGAGACCGAAATACCGTCCTACATATCGTCAACGTTTCAGTTATCGCCAATTACCCGGTATCATAAAAAGCATTTCAAATGCAGACAAATGTTAGTGAGACGAATGATGTTCATGGCTGTATCCAGCGTATCGTTCTTTTATCTCCATTGTTTGTCGAACAGATTCAGCATGCTCCCGCTTTTCTCTGTATATATAATACTCATAAAGAGACGCGCTAAAAGAGCGTGCTTCACGCCCTCGGCGAGTGCGGACAGATTTCACACTCGGCGACACTCAACCGAATTAGACAAAACGACTCTTTTACCATGAACTGCGTGAATTTTCCGCTGTCACATATGCATTAAGCGAGAGACAACTTTAATTGGGGTGATAGATGGCGGTCGTTTCTGCTGCTGTATTCGAAATGAGGCGTTACATTGGTACATTGAGCCTCGTATCTCTTAAGGGAGGAACCCAAAGGATGCTGCGAAAAGGATTGTTCTAGACTTTCAATGTCGAGCGGATAATTTTTAGGAATGCCAGTGCGCAGTCAATAACAGTATATATAAATGTATATATCGTCCCCTTTTCGGCGTACTGACGAATCTGCATTTTTGTCGATTTTGAGTTAGACAGCTATCCTGCCTAATTTTGGGGCATATAATCTGAAGACGTGGGTCCTGAATTCAAAAAATGAACGGTTTTTACATAATAACCAATCGTATTTCCAACTCTTTTGACGAATCCTCTCTTTTGTGCAAATTTTCATTTCGCGTAGTGACGAATGTCATATCCGTCAAAAACACAATGCAAAGTCAATGACTTTGCTAAATGCAATGTCGCGTAGTGACGAATACGTGACGAATCTATGAAAATCAGTATTTCTGCTTCTCGCGTAGTGACGAATGTAGGATTCGTCAATACATAATGCAAAGTCAATGGCTTTGCTGAATGCAATATCATCGGAAAACAGCAAATTTATTTTTCGCGTAGTGACGGATACGTGACGAATCTAATAAAATATGTATTTTTGCATTTCGCGTAGTGACGAATATCTTTGAAGCATATCATAATATAGAGAATATACGTTTTAACGTCCAAAACGTTATAAACAGCAAGTTATAGCTTGTTTTCTTTCTATCTACCCCGGTTATAGGGAATATATCGCGGTTTAACAGTTGATTTAGCCGTTTCCAAATCCTAATATCTTTGAAACGGGATTCCTCAAAAACGTGACCGGACGATTGGCACCCGGACAATTGGCACCCGGACAATTGGCACCCGGACAATTGCCACCCGGCAAAATTGCTTTTTAATGTCAGAGTTAGGGTTAGGGTCTGTGTAAACTAAACTCGAATAGTTGAGGTATAGTATTCGAACGAATTGCGTCGATTTTACACAACATTGCTTCTCTGCCGAAGTTCTGGCTAGAGTATTGAGTGACGAGTGACATACTAGAATTAGGTTCCGATATAGCCTATTTTTAGCAACAACTGTGCCGTCATCAGATAAGCTGAGACATTCTTTTACATTTGGTAGCAAACGACTGGCCGACTTTAACTTATTTCTTCTACAAAATTCGTCCAAATGCATATTCAGTCCCGAAACACATTGGAACAATTTCGCGATTATGTCATGCAAACGGCAGCCTCCATTATTCGACGGGGGATTTGGGACAATTCCCCAGCTTTAGGTTCATCGATTGAGTACTCCCTGTTGTTTCGAGCTCGCTGCGTTCTCGTCTTAAGCTGCAACTGTAGGAATCCTGTTTCGGGACAGTTTTTTTCATCTTCAGCAGTCCAGCAAAATCCTCAGAATAATAATTACAAATTCACATATCTCTTCTTTTTGGGATAGAATTATATAACTTGTTGTTTTCCGTTGTTGCGGCAACAACACTGTCTTATAATCCACAGTAGCCCGACCTACGTCCAAAGTTCTAACTCTGAATCCAAATCAACCTGATCCCGGGATATGTAGAGATTAGGCCGGTCCGTCCTGTTGCCAAAACAATCCGTGTTTACGCGTATAACAGCAACACTGCATCAGTTTCACTCGTACGTGCTTGGGCCTATCATTTCTCGCATATATTATGGAGGGTAAAGTATTCGATTCGTAGTCAGCTCTCTGGATTTATAGTGAATCATTTTTGTAGTTGCACATGCTGTACAGTGTGTCAGATCTGTTGTTGTTGTTGTTGATTGATAATGATATTACTATCAATGAATAATGAATTATAAAATGAAAGTCTTATAAGAACTCTAAATTCATAACTGAAACCGCTCAATGCGCGATATAGCCTAGGCCTATATGGTGTCAGATTTGTAGGATGCTATATGCTACTTACTGTGTGTCAGTTTTCATTATAGTGTGTCAGATTTGTTGTTTGCTCAATCATATCAATAGCCTATGGGACCTGTAGTTTGCTATATAGTGTATCCGATCTATAGTGTGTAAGATTCATGGTTCATTAAATAGTGTGTCAAATTTGTATTCTGCTGTATGTTGTATCTGATTTGCCGTCTGCAATATATATATGGTGTGTCATATTTGTAGTCTGCTTCATTAGTCTGCTATATAATGTGTCACATTTGTTGTAATAGAGTGTATCAGATGTGCAATTTACTATATAGTGTGTCATATTCGTAGTCTGCCCTAATAGTCCGCTTTCTAATGTGTCATATTTGTAGTAATAGAGTGTATCGGATTTGTAATTTGCTATATAGTGTGTCATATATGTAGTTTGCTATGATAGTTTGCTATAAAATGTGTCATATTTGTGGTATGCTATAATAGTCTGCTATATAATGTGTCATATTTGTAGTTATAGAGTGTATCGGATTTGTAATTTGCTATTTGGTGTGTCATATTCATAGTCTGTTATAATAGTATGTTATCTAATGTGTCATATGTGTGGTTATAGAGTTATCAGATGTGCAGTTTGCTATATAGTGTGTCATATTCGTAGTCTGTTATAACAGTATAATAGTATGCTATATAATGTGTCATATTTGTAGTAATAGAGTGTATCAGATGTGCAGTTTGCTATATAGTGTGTCATATTTGTAGTCTACTATATTAGTCTGCTATATAATGTGTCGTATTTGTAGTAATAGAGTATATCAGATGTGCAGTTTGCTATATAGTGTGTCATATTTTGTAGTCTGCTATATTAGTCTGCTATATAATGTGTCGTATTTGTAGTAATAGAGTATATCAGATGTGCAGTTTGATACATAGTGTATCATATCGGTAGTTTCTTTATTGTGTAAGATTTATGATTCATTATATGATATGGCAAATTTGTAGTCTGCTTTATATTGAGTCAGATGATTACTCCGCTATATAGTGTGCCATATTTGTGGTATGCTATATAGTGTATCAGGTCTACAGTGTGTCAGATTGAAAAAGTGAATTTTCTCGTAACAATGCGAGGACTAGGCTTTACTTGAATGCTGATTTAGTTTGATTTGGTTCGATTTGAATGCTGATAATTACACCAGATTGTCTATGAACATGACAGACTGATGAAGGCTCGATTAAATATTCGAATAAATTGCTCTCTTTATACTGAAATAAGAAGACACCCCCTCCCAATGTTGGGTGAGGCCGTATGTCCACATGTAGGCCCATATGTCCATATATATGACAACTAACATTACATCAGAGATTAAACTGCTTTGTCATCTTGTATATTTTGATTGCCTGTTCACTCGTTTTATGTTAGTTTCATATGTTTCATATGCAGTGAATTGACAAGTCTGTCTACTGTCTTTATGAGCCTTTTTCAAAAGGGGGAATACTGCATAACTGGTTGTATGCGTCCATGACTCGCCCCCATGCATAAATCCGTGAATCAGTGCATACCTCGCAGTGATAACAATGATAGCAATACATCACCTATTAACGCCTCCGAAGTGAGATACCCTAGTAATCTCCTTCTGTTACCATGGCGACATGTGAAGCCATGGAAATGTAGCCGCGTCATAAGGGAAGGTTAGTTATAGTTGTAGATACATTGATTGGGTCCCCACGATTTTGTCAACTCGAATCGTATACACATCTGTCAGGTTTGAGGGTCGTTAATTGATTCTACAGTCGCTCTAAAATGTCAAAGTATCTCCGAACTAAACGCTCTTTGGCTTCGTTGCATAATGTAGGTCACGCATAGTGTGTACGCAGACTGGCGAAGCATAGGCTGTATTCGACTCTCTGCCATCACTGTTCGCAAACAGTGGGAACACTGCAGAAACGTACGTCTCGAGCAAGGAGGAGTGCGTTCGCGAACTACTCCCGAACACAAAATATTCTCACACCACATCAGCAGGAGGAACAGTGGGAACGAACAGCAAAACATCCAGTGAGAAACATTTTCGATAACGTATTTGAAAGATAAATAGATGCTTCGTTAAATACAATTTCATGTTTTATTACTAGAAAATCGTCACTCAGAGTCAGCAGTTAGTCATTGTATTGACTCCACTCTATTTAGTATTCATACGACTGTCCCACGACTACACTCCACCATCAAATATATAGAAAGTACATCTCCTAGTGGGTACAACATGTATGTCGTTCGTGTCTCATTAATTTGCGACACTGCCCAGCGACGTTTTCTCGTTATTCAAAGCACACATGTGAAAAAACCTTTGAGTGGATATCAGTGATGCGTTGTTCATGCCTCGTTTACACGACCGTTTACCGCTACGTTGTAGCCTCCATAGCGACCTTGAAGTAGATGTCACGTGCATGTCGTTCATGACTTGAGTATACGACTGTCCCAAGACTACGTCATAACACATTTTCCAGTGAAAACCCCGTGCGTGTTGCCCACTTCACGTCCCATAACCACCGTAAATAACATGAAGAACAATAAGTGGATATAACGTGTGCGATGTCTCCACGACTGTCCCAAGACTAAATGTGCTATTAAATCTGTATTTCTTTTTTTGATTCCTTGCAAAAAGGGATCATTGCAGTTGTATGTGTGTGCGCGTGTGCGTGCGTGTGTGTGTGTGTGTGCGATACGTGCATTTGCTTGTGACATGGCAAGCTCCAAGACCGCAAGAGTTATCAGCTTCAAAGTTGGTACGTAGCTTCGGTATATGGAGTAGATGATGTGCCCTATTGTTCTTTGCCTGTCAAGGTCACCTATGGCTGGTTCCAAAATGTTGGAAACATCAATAACTCCTCAGGGCAGGGTCACACATGGTTGATATTTGTGGAGTAGTTGTGTATCGGGCAGGGCGTCATTTCATGATTTCAAAACATAACACCGATGCTATCCAATGTCATAAAGGTCACATAGGGGTAAGAAACTGCTCAAAGTACAAACACTAGTTTTTCCGCAATAACTCCTGAAGGCAAAGTCACACATAGTTGTTATTTCGGGAGTAGTTGTGATTTGGGCAGAGGGAAATTTCAAAACGAAACATCAATGCGATCCGAGGTCATTAGAAGTCACTTAGGGGTCAAAAACTGTAAATGCCATTTTTTCGAAATAACGTGAGAACGGAATGTCGGAAAGAGTTGTGTTTCGCGAATCGACCAGCATCTTTGTGACCTCTGACCTCTGACCTTCGCCATTTTTTTTTACAAATTGAAGTTTTCCAGGCAATTTTTGGTTCTCGTTGTATTTTCTGATACAAAATATTTATGGGTTGACCCCGTGTGACCTTTGTGTGCGAAGTTATCAGAGGTTTGTGAAAATGTGTATAAACGTCAGCATTGGGTACCATCATTGGAAAGCATATCGCTGCTAGGGCTGGGTTCATCGAGACCGTCATTTCCCATCATAGGTCATTCAAGGTCATTTACCAGTCCAAAACTGTCATTTTCCGCTGATTGTCACAACAGTTTTCAGAGACGGTGCATGACACGTTTGATATTTCATGACAAGGTGTGTATCAATCAAGGGGGGGGGGGGCATTTCTCATAGAAAAACTATCAATGTGATCCAAGGTCACGAAAGGTCAGTTAGGTGTTAAAAACCATTTTGGGGATAGTAACCTAGGAACAACATGTCTGTCAAGGTTGGAAGGTGTGCCATTTTAATCCTCTAGTTTACGCGCATCTGTGTGACCTCCATCCTCAGATTGACCTCTAGTGATTTTTGTCAGTTATTCCTCAAACTAAATTTTCGTAACCTGTTCCCAATCTGTCTCGACAGGAACATCATCGATTGAATGACCCTGTGTGGCCTTTGTGATTAGTAGGTTACTCGTACAGGTAATCTGTTGAGTCTGTACTAAGAACCTGACTTTAATTTGAAACCTATATATGTTACTCCAGCAATCCGATTGGCCCTCATCTGACCAGGTAATTGGAACCCCGCTCAGTCAGTATTCCAACACTTAAGTGGAAGAGCTAAGTTGATCAGGTTGTGGTGTGCCACGCTGTTGTCGTAGACAGTTGATTTGTCTGCACATGTAGCTATTGAGGTTTTAATTATATGAATTGTCCTAATAAACTGTCCGGTGCAGAGATTGGCAAACGGCGAGGAATCACGACACAGTTTTCTGCCTTATTATATTAAATCCATATGTGTATAATTATCGTCACAGATATCGATGAATTTGTCCGTTGCTAAGGAAATCGCAAAAGGCAACTTGTTCGAATCGAACGATTTTGCCCGGCAGGGTCGATAAGCCTAATTCCCGACTGATAAAGTTGGTTGTCCGATCAATAACATTGCTCTAATTTCCGGATTTGTTTTTACAGTGGAGCTAGGTCTCTTGCGTGAAAAAAATGAAAGATCCCGTCAGCTACCTGTTTAGTGTGCGAGTGAGTAGGGATAATTACCCAAACCACCAACAATGGCGGTACTAATATAGGTCCAATATGTACCGGTACAGTCTTGGTAGATTTAGGAAATGTCTCAAGACCACATTTTCTGAGATTGCCTCCTAGTTTTTCTCACTACCTTCCAACTGTTCCTGTATTGTATATATTTCACTTTTTTCATATAGTATTTCAGTATAACAATCATCTATATTCTTAGTATTTAACCTGTATAGCGCCTCAAATCTCGTTTTACTGTATATTTGGCGCTTTATAAATGTGTTAATAATAATGATGCTCATCTAGCCTAGGCGCACACTTTTTCACGTACTGCAGTATACTGAAGGCTCACAGAACCCACAAAGATATTGAGCAATAACATAACACGCGTTATTCCATACACGTACAACTGTGGCCTATGATAGAACACATGTTTGAATTTTTCCATCGGTCGCCACCGTGGTCGGTTGGGGGGTAAGTGACGAATTATATTGTCGTTCTTGCACAGGCACAGCACCCGATACGAATACGATACATGAGAGAACTATTGATGAGTTATTGATTGAGTTATCCAGCAACACGCGTTACCTCATACACGGTATTGGTATTAGCGATGTTATATCATATCGGGTCAGGGTCAGACTATGCAGCCTCAGTGCTGCAGTCATGAATATTAATACGAATATGAATATAAATATGAAATATAGATACAAATATAAATTCGAATGAAATTGGAGAAAAAAAATACCAGCTGCTATCATGTCTTTTATACGAATCGGCAGGGCACATTATGAGGAGAAGTTTTCACACAATCAAATCAAAGCGTAACGGTATCACTTTCTTCGATAATCTACTATCTAGGGCGTTATACCGAGCGGAATTATTGCGTCTTATCACTCAAGAGGACCCCAGCCTTCAGACCTTTGTCGACACAAGAATTACAGGTGAGCGAGTAAAGGCTCGCCATTCCTAGCTGACTCTCGGCAGGAGGAGATGAACTTAATGAATTTCGTCTCTCTTATCATGTGGACAGGTTTGTAGATTCGTTCATATCATTATCTTGAATTTAGCTCATCTACGGGCTATACGGTATTTGGGGACATCGAGGACACGTAATAAAACATGAGAGCTACCACGTAACGTGACGCACGATGACAATTCAGATACGACTGCGTCTCCTCGGCTTTAAGGGAATACTGCAGGCCCGAGTACAGTATGGGTGACCTTGTAGATAGCTTGCAGGGGAACTCAATATATTGGTCCAAATCCCGTCTCAATCCGAAACATTTCTATGTCGACTTATTGGCGTTCGAAATATCATTACTACTACCCAAAAAAGTTACGGAAAACCAGATTGCGCAATAATCTGTGACATCACACCTGAACAACATTAACATTTCCTATGTATTTTGTTGTTATCAATGTCCATCTCGCGCAATGCACATGGCCCAAAATTTAGAGTCCTCTAACTCTGTAATAGTGGAACGTCGTATGAACGTCTGGTTTGGACTGATGTATTTATTTATTTCATAAACTACAAGATAAGCCCATATTTACTTGAGCCTGCAGTTCAACGAGTCTCGGTGTTCGCTGCCTATTGTCAGAGATACCGGTACCGGACTACCGGGTGTACTACGCAGGCGAGGTCGTGTCGTGTCTCTTAGCAATCAACTCAAGGATGGTGCGACGCCCACACAAAGGTTGGAGTTCGCGCGCGGGGTGCGGTTATTATGTGTGGCTACGCAGATGGCATTACTTGTGTAAGTCTTGATGAGTTCTCGTTAATTAGGCACATCACGCATGCAACTATACAGCTGCATCACACGGGGATGAAATCGGTGATGCGCAAATGTACCATTGTTTCTTAATATTATATCGGGGCCTAGCCTATATATAGTAAAACATCGGTGCTAGGACCCTTATTACTCATCATACGCTATATTAGCAGCGTGCGAAATTCATTTCATAGGGGCAGATCAAGCCATCGCTAACACTAACTCTATGTTAGGCTATGACTGACGAACAGTATACTCATCATATCTTTCGAATTTGTGGATATATCCTTCCTAAACTTCCACTGTTTCTGAACTCTCAACCTCCATGACAATAACATTGAGGCCGTCATAGGTATGGGTGCCCATTTGAACCGAAACGAACGTTTGCACCTTTTTTTCCCTAAAAAAAACACACTTTCCAATCAGATTGTTTCCAATAAACATGTGGAGTAAAGGGCCCAGAACGAAATATCATAATTTGGTGGCAATCCGCCCATGAATGAGTAACATATGGTGATTTTCTGGCTTGCTCCATCGACAAAGTGCTCCTATGAAATGAATTTCGCACACTGCCTCTTATCCAATATCAACGTGTTCGCGTATAGGCTCCCTCTCAGTTTCGTTATTATCTACACTAGTAGGCTACTGTAATCGCTGTGTAGGCGTGCATGTCCCAGTGCCAATACATGTGCCTAAACAGTAGCGTTCCAAATATGAATGCTAGGGTTCCGAGTTTAGTGGTCAAACTCAGAGCACCGGACGCATTAGGTGTTCAGGAAAATAAGTGTTAAACTTGACACAAGGCGTCACCCTGGTTCAACTTTAGGTTTATTCTTCATCCTAAAAACCCTTTTGTCGACTGGACGCGATCCATATAATACCTGTTAGGCCTACATTAACGAATTTGTAGTTCATGTGCTAAGGTCCACATAGGCCTAACCTTGCGCAGATTGTGAAGTTGTCCAGGAAATGTGTATTTTTGTACACATCACCATTCACCGTATAGCGTATGTGAGTCATACCGTTGGTACCATTGTATAACTTATGGACCGCAGACGGTGTCTATATGACTTTTCTCACCAATTAAACTCGTTTTGTCACACAGTCACTGACGGAGTGGGACTACCACGATTCAGATCACCGTAATAAGTCATGATGCCAATTACGTCCATGTCAGAACTAATGCCAAAGAATGTTCCCCTTCGAAGGTATATGGATCGTCGTACATCACATACCCATGGAATGTGCTATTATTTGGAGGCATCCAGCTGGTCGTAGGTATAGCATACCTACCAAGTAAGTAGAATTACCAAGTAGGCCTATTCTTATACCTGAGTTCCGACCTGTGTTAATCGAACGATTTCTCAAAATCACTTTCACGAAGTCAGTGTATGGTATATGAGGGGTGCACGTTGATATCGAGATGGAATACTAACGAGTGGTAGTGTCTGCTAACGATGACATTTTGACACATTTACTTATCTGACTCTATATTCGATGACCTCCCCCTCACACACACACCAGGGAAATGTAATATGACATTACCCTGCACACACATTCATATATGCCTACATGGGTACCATGTATGTTAGAATCGCATTTAGGCATTAACGTGAGAGCACATCGAAAGAACCACCGAGACAGCCGGAGCAAATAGCGGATTTCCATCTGCATAAATCACCAAAGATATATTCAGATGTCTTACGTTTGTAGACAGATGTCTTGACGTACACTTATATACAATATGTTTCCTTTTCTTCTATTCACTGGAGCTAATCCGGGGGAACCGGAGCTAATCCCAATTTCACAATTTGTTTCCAACTATAATATTAGACTCTGTACAAAGGGAGCAGCCAGTGATTGTACTGAGTGCGAACCAACTGAAAATATCTCCCATCTCGTTCAGATATTATATGAATTCAACAGTAATTTAAGTAATGAATAAGATGTCAACGGCAAGAGACCAGGGGATTTTCAGTAGGAGGTATAAATTAGCCTTATTGGTACCCCAATATCCCTCGGAATGATTGACTGAATTTGTTTTTTACTTCCAAGAAAACGATTAACCCTTGTGTATCCCAACAGCCCTGAATGTACAACATTACTGGATCATACGGTCACCTAACACTGTGCTTATTTGTTTCATTTAGAAACGATAAAAATGGAACGTTTCCATTTATTAATTCCTCAATTCAGTGACGATTTATCAGAAATGCGATGGTTGTCATACTCGAATTTTCATCAGACTGAATGCGTGAACATTGCTGCTGTGCGGCTGAGCATCTAACAGTCTAAACGACAGTGGTGTTGCCTCTTGCAATTCTATAGACAAAAATACAATCACATGTAAATGAACTCACTCGGAGCCATATCCGCAAGATAAATAAGCTTCTAAAATGATTTCTCGAGAGAAAGGCGCAGCTCTGCGGCTTGCCGGTTGCCACGGAGTTTAAATGGATCTCGGAGCAGGAACGTTGCACGATTGTTGTTAAGATTTCTAGCTATCTAAAAGTATATTTCACTGATTCAAATACCACGCATATACCATGTATCGAAATTGCATAGCAGCAGGAATCCTGCAAAGAGCAGCTCTTCAGAGGACAACTGCTGGCTAATTTGAGCATGAAGTTTATATTGTATAAAATTGGGAAACTATAATCAGCCCAAGCCCGACGTTCATTTTGATTTTGCATCATTGTAGCCCACGTACTGTGTACGAGGATTTTTCCTCTCAAAGCTCACTGGAGCACACTTGCTGGTTCTACTGACATGAAGCAATCGAATAACTTCCCCCCACAACTCAATCAATCGAATCAACAAAGTATAAAGTGAATTCGCTCAGATTCACGGGAGTTCGGAATTTAGAGCGCTATGTGTTCACACCCATAAACGCTACGTGTTTACACTCAGTATAGTGAGGACGTTCTTGGTGTTCCAAATGTGAGTACAGAGCGTTCAAAATGTAAACATTAATAGCGTTCCAAACTCAAATCGCTATTACGTGTTCTGGCTTGGAGCGTTAGTGTTCTCCGAACACTATGCGTCAAAAGGGAGTTCAACCTTCAACTTATTCTTTATTTTGAAACCCGTTAGAACGCCTGGACGCATTCAACATCTGTTATATATGTCACATCTGTTAGTTGCAGTGTATCACACAAGTGTGGCGATCATTTGAAAGATGTCTCCGCTTATACAACAACTAACGTAGGCCTATGGTTTCTTCAAATCATGAATGTGTTTATGAGAAAGGAGAAAAGGCACGGATATACACTCTTAGAAAAAATGGTTCGCTTAAGAACCCTTTTTTGTCCCGCGGCCTAAAACCTTTTTGCCTAAAAGTGCTGAAAAGAACCTTAGAATGGTTCTTTGAACCATTTTTTCGGCTAAAGAACCCTTCAGAACCTTTTTTGGTTTTGAAAGGAACCCTATAGAAATTTCATTGGGTTCCTTTTAGAACCAAAAAAGGTTCTAAAAGGTTTCTTTAGCCGAAAAAATGGTTCCTCCAGCTTCAAGAACCTTTTGTGAAAAAATTATGCAGAACCCTCAATGGTTCTTGGTAAAACGGAAAAAATGTTTTTAGCCAAGAAGAAATGATTTTTAACAGTTGAAATAGATTACATTTGTTTACATTTCTCTTGAATTTGCATATTGCATAAAAACAAAAAGTAAATATACCTTTAGGTCTTCTTTAAAATTTGAAAGTTCTTCAAGGAACCATTCTAAGGTTCAATAGTATATCAATTTATGCAAGTACTGCGTGCTAATTCTGTCGGAAGATTGACGAATTTCCAGAAAATTAACAGACCATCTTGACAAATGAGTGACTATCAGCAGAGTGAGTGAAGCCACAGACACCTAAGCGGATGTTGGAAGTAGTGAAGAGGAGGGATGCTAATTATTGTCACATGGTTGATTAGTATCTCTCAACTGAGAGCCGTATATAGAATGCCTACAAGAGGCTTGCTTGCAGCGATCAGGTGTGATGTCGTGACTTCACCTTCTCTGCTGTAGGCCTATTATGGAAAAATCCGCCTACTGCCTAAAGCTGATTGGCCACAGTTAGTTGATTGAACATTTGCAGGGTATTACAAATAATCGTTCTTCATTTTGGATGCCATAATGGTTTTCAGAGGATTTGTAAGTTTACACATTTTTCATTGAACAATCCTACGTATTTATTTGTCAATTTCAGTCTTTTTTGACCGAGTTATCGCTATTTTCCCACTGTTTATTCCAACCGGGATCAAACGTTATACAGTGAAGTCAATGGATGCAGTCATCGCGTTGACAAAGTTGTCACAAATGAGACGATTTCGCAAAGCCCACGTTGTAACTCCGAACTCGCTTATTGGCAATACATTAATGGGCCCTTGAACACATTGCTTTGCAATATTTGCAGCAGAAGGGCGCAAAGCCCAACTAAACAGGGACCACATGGTCAGATGGTCATGTGTTGCAGGTGAAGATTGAGTGGGTCCGACACTCATCCTTTTCCCCGACGTCGCTGGGTACAGCCAGAACAGTGAAATTGCTCAAGTAATCACTTACACCCGACTAAATGGGGGACCTTTGATTCCCCCGGAAGCTTTCAGAATTCTCTCGGAAATATCAGTTCGTCCATTGACGTCAGCCCTAACTCTACTCTCATAGCGAGAGCAGCCTTTCCATACACGACCTTCCCTGCGTTCCGTGTTAGAATCGCAGAAATCAGATTCCCTCACACTGCACCTCAAATAAACCGGAATTACTCTAACACTCATCATGTAATTTCATCCATTATTGAACGGCGCCTCATTTCCTGCTCAATTGAAAATAAATGGAATAATAATAATAGAAAACATGAGAAAAGAGAGAAAGGTGTGGTGCATTTTAAACCGAAACATGTTTTGAAATGACTAATATGGCATTACAAGGTCGAATAGAATTGAAGTAATGCGATTCGCTCTTCAGGAATCGAAACTGGCCATTTTAATGAAACGTGATCGTCCATCGGCAAAGGTTGGATGCACGAGTGTTGTTCCGTCCGGTTCTGAGATTAAAAATACCTACAAGTTACAAGGTCGAAGCAGTTATTTAAAATGTAGGTATAGTGAGTTACTGAGTTTGACTCAAGTTTGATTTACGCGATTTCAATATCACCTGGCCAATGCTATTCAAAGATTGAAAACTCCGGCCTAACGCCTGATCGTCCTAACCAGATGGCCTATTTGTTCATCAAAGTACGGATTATTTTTACATGGCCCCATCAGCCTAAGGGTGTAGCACACACATATGAAGTTAAATTGAAATGGTATATTGGAATAAATTTGAGATAGAGAGGATCTGACCGCTGTAATGCATGCCGGATTTCAATAATAGTCACCTCAACATACTCGTTGAAGAATTATTATGCCCTCCGTATCACAGCATGCCGGATTGAATTATGAGTTTACTACATATTCGTTGAAACCATGATTATGTTCTTCGTATCACAGTAATACTAACTGTAATACTCGATGAAGTAACATTGATTGTTTCTTCGTGAGGACATTATCTCAGTTTGATTTGTTTAGTTTTGTGAGAGAAAAGACACGAATCCTCTCGAACAACCTAGTGGCAATGTTTTGCGGAAAGGTCTGGGAACCTATATTCAAGAGGCCAAAATCTAGAGAATATGGTATCTCAATGCTAGGTATTTACACTTACATGGACAGATTGTTCACTGATGAATCAAAAGAACTACCTCACGACTACGTAGGTGTCCTCTCGTTTCATTCAGGTGTTTTATTATTGATTTCATTTTTCACGTCATCCCAACATTTCCATGGTAATATTGGCAACGTTCAAATTATAATGAAAATAATGCCATATATCAACATACTCCCATTAAAAACAATAACGAGGGCTGCTAATGCATTGATAATTCGGCACACGTATTTATTACTTTAATGTCAATTTCAGAGTCCTTGGATTTCTCACCAAAATATAGTGGCTTTCAAAATACTTCTGCGCCTGAATAAAATGTTGGATGGTCAATAAAATTTTACCTATTCACGGTCCATTTGAATTTGATGCATATTTGTAGAGATTCAGAAAATCTTTCGATATATTCGATTCGACCTTGTGACGCAATATTCATTTGTTTGAACCACTTATAGTAGAACAAAGTGAACACATTTAAACATCATCCTGTGTGTCCATATAAGTGGAAAGATTAATGACATCGCAAAATGACGCTCCGTGGATGAGATGTCTTGGTAATGGATAAACGAGCCTAAGTTCGATAATAAGAGTAGTCAATTAAACAATACATTCCAAGACACTGCGGATCAGCAGTTCTAATAAGTTTGGATTTATTGCCAACTAAGATGAACAACTAATCTGAAATACATATAGAAATATCATAAATTATAGCATGATGTATTGTTGTCAGTGTAGTGGGAAATATCTTCCTAGTGTATTTGATTTTTCACTTTGCTGTAGGAATTCGAGAGAAACGTCCATTCTCAAAACAGGGCATGTCATACTTGGATGTACACATAGTTGAATAACAATTATCGATGACCGCCGGGATTCCCAGGCAGCGGGGTATGTATTTCTTGTTGTGTTCGTAATTTTTAGTAGGCTTTTAGAGTTTGTCACGCTGCTATATGAAAATGTTCCATATGCTATAGAGGCGTCATGACAGTAATGTCTAGTTTGATATATTTA
The DNA here is from genome assembly GCA_032360705.1 of Eupentacta quinquesemita. Lineage (NCBI taxonomy): Eukaryota > Metazoa > Echinodermata > Holothuroidea > Dendrochirotida > Sclerodactylidae > Eupentacta > Eupentacta quinquesemita. The sequence goes on from JAUOBX010466419.1 coordinate 19,232, forward strand.
CATCGTTATATCACTGAACGGTACCACACCGCTCCACATCACCTTGTATGGCAGTCAATGCGGCCAAAAACATCAGACTTGTCAACAAATAACTTGATACGCAAAATATTTTGAAACGACTGACAAGGCATTACAAGGTCGATAAGAATCCAAGAAATGCAATTCGCTCTCTAGAAATCGTAACTGACTATTTCAATGAAACGTTACTGTACATCAGCAAAAGTGTGATGCACGAGTATTGTTTCCGCCGTTTCATCCGGTTAGGTTCGACTTACGGTATTTTAACACCTGTTAAATGTTATTCAAATATTATAATTGAAGAGTATAATACTTCAATACATCAATCGATGCGGAGACATACATAATACAAACCGTGTGGCTTATACTAACACACCGGCGTGTTTGTTGACCAAAATAAGGATGATCATTACATGGTAATATTGACCTGAGGGTGTAACTCTGAAGTTTGTCGCTGCACAGGATGATATAAAGCAATATTGTAGAAAATGGAGTGTATATTCAGGTTCCACAGGTCAACAGCACACAATATAGGAGAAGTCGTATATAACTTCATAAAATGTTCGTTTCGGAATTTGTCGATGACATGTCTTTAGAAGGTTGGATCAGGAAAGGAAAAGTCTTTATGGTAACGGGGTCAAATATCGTGGGGGAGAATAATGTCTAAATGTATGGAATTAGTAGAGAACCTCAACTATGAGTAATGTCTGCTGGTTACAGTTATAAAACAGAACAGCGTGGACATATTCGAAGCCACTGGTTGACACTCCATAGCCAGAACATAAGAATGTTCATCCCAAGCAATCATACTCCTAATTCACCCACAGAAACAATTAGCCCTCATAGAATTGTGGCCCGACGCGATTAAAAGATCAATTTGCCCATGAGATCATTTTCGTTGGGAGCTCCCAGGAATACATTATCACCTCAGTAATATAGGGTCTCTTCTCTCGAAGGAACTGTCATGTTCCACGTTTTATGGATGTGCGATGTCAAATAATATATGGCGTAATTGATCGCCTTCTAATTATAGTGGATCACTATTATTTTCTCAACAAGCAATAGTGTTAATCAATCGTAATCTTTGCACATTCTTCTCTATGCTGGTAGTTTCCCATAATCTACTGTTTGGGATGAAGACATACGATTTGACATTATTGCTAAGGTTTTCATTCCAAGACTGCCAAAAGCACTGTTGGCTCCGTATAGTACAAGTAGGAAACTTTCGTGACCATACTGGATGATAATGGTTGACCTAGAATGAACAATAAAATGTATCAAATTCTTCATAGGCAGGTGATTGATATTTCTTTTATTTTTCACCATAGTTGATTTCATTTACGCTTTCTTGTGCATCCCGTAAAAAAACATTAAAATGTGGTTCACTGATGCGAGATTACGCGGTCGGTATCACTTTAGGAAATGAATGACATGCAGTTGTTTATAATTTACCATCTGATGCTCATCTGGCACTAATGACAAAACCACTAATCTGTCACTTAATGGCCTCTATTTCGGAACAGATGGCTAATTCTAAAGTTCGCCACAGTATAATGCTTCCATGAAGATGTTGATACACTGCAGACATTTGTGTGCCATGAACTCAAACGAATAATACGACCCCGTAATTTTTTAGTTATACTTGTATTCCCCTTATTATTACTATGCAATGATTTATCTTCTGATATAACCGGGAGTGAATTTGTTAACGCCGAGTTGTACAGTAGAGTGATACAAAATTGGTTTCGCTAAGTGGAATAGGATTACTGGTACGATCCATTCATGCTGCTTCTGTCAAAACTGTAAGGACGAACACTCCAAAGTCTCTGAGAACAGAGAAGACCATTTCTCGGGCAGAGAATAACATTTCTGCCTACTTTGAGTTTGTTAACTTAACGTAATGCAGTGTTCCGTTTGGATACATGCATGCACGCAGGCTACGTATCCTGCAAAAACGTCACAATTCAGGCAAGCTGTTTAAAGTTGAACAGATAACGGCGCTGACAAATTTCACAACTGTTCCAACAATACTTTCTCGAATCATTAGTACAAAAGAAACTTGAGGAAGGACTCGAGAGAAAACGAAAACTAAGGCATAGATATATGTCCTTGGCTGGAACTCGCTTCAAATCTCTCTCCGTTTCCGTATTTACCCCTGAGTAGTGACACTGGTATGGACAAACGATTCGTACGGGCATTTTATTTCCCGGCCTAGCTGGTTTTCCAGTTAGCATCGTCACGAAAAGTGATTTTATATGCTGTGATACCACACATTGATTATAACATTTCATTCAAGGCACTCAGCAACAATGTGTTAGTCTGCACGATAAGCCTACTGACAAGCTATCCAACAAGGCCAGTCAGTTATCGTACCAATTAATTGAGTGCCATTGATTAACTGGGCAATTAGACTCAGAAACTATGCATTGCTGAAACGTTTTGGAACATATCATCGGGAAATTCTCAACTGATTGGAGACATTTGATTATCTTAGAGGGTAAATCCTTCGTGTTTGCTATCACACGAATTCCATAAGGTAATCTCATCATCTTGACTCCCACTCTCTGTAAACTAAGCCGCAGCGCCTACTTCCGGGAAAGAATGGAGATCTCATCTATGAAATTGTGGTCAATTAAATTTGGGCTAAGCTACCGGTTCATCGCCTAATGTAACGCTTCATGTATAAAATTGAGTAACAGGTACGGTATTAAATCAAACAACTAGTTCAGTAAGGAGGAGGATACGGACAAATTAGGACACAAAAACTGTTCAATAGTTTTGAGGTTGCTTTATGCATAACGAGTTCCCAAAAGGGAGGTTAAATATGAACAATGAAGGAAACAATTTGAAAACAATCAACATCAACATCAACAATTTTCATCACATCCGCTCCATTATCCATTGACAGGGCGCAGATTCCTCTCGATTCCTCTCGTATTGAACAATACAACATCTGGACAAGCCACTCATCAGTCCATTCCCATAAAAATGGTAGCAGGCATATACAGACACAATCACGCTATCATCACGGGCTTACATTAGAGCATGTCCATAGCCTCTTGTAAATATTCTAGATATGGCTATATTGTGATAATAATCAACCATATTACGATGATTAACATCCATATACTGCCTCCAAGCATTCTCCGAAGGTTCACATGACTTCACAAGCAAGTCGACGGAAACAAGTTGATAAACCCGTGCAAAGGCAGGCTTTCATATTCAATATTATTTTGTCGTCATTTTTACACTCAGGGGTTTACATTACAGTAACATGACTAAGGACAGGAACAGTGAAATCAGGCTTGTGTCGATGTTTTCCTCCGTCCCGAAAAGAGAATGGAGATCACTTGAATAGTCAAATAAGACGCGTTCTGGTGAATTTCAGATTTGTATCAATAGTGTTTCCGATTGACAGTCACGTCATCTTATGAAAAGGAATGTGTATCCAGGAAACTTTTCGGGAATCCTGTAATTAAAATTCAGGATATGCAGTTCGTTGAGACGATATAATTCTTCAGTGGTTTCCCATTCTTCTTGTTGAATCCCACGCGCTCATCATCCGACACGTCTGTTTCTTGACCTGATATCAATGCTACAATGAGCCCGTAATTTATAGGCATACAACAATTATCGGCAATAACCATTACACGGGCTTTTGCGAATCGACAATACATTCAGTGTATGGCAAAATATAAAGTATCTCGCTACTTCCATACAGCTATTAGTTGGAGCGTAGTCTGAGGCTTGTTAATCCAAAGTAAGAAACAGCGGACAAATTTCCCTAATTTCGAGTGGGTCATATGTAACAAACTTATACTCGATCTCGTGGTCATTAACGCTGTACCACTGCAACTGTTTACTTAGTGAAGATCGATGTACGTGAAAAACATTCGAATTCCGATAAGTTGCATATATTTGTCAGGAAGAAAGCGATGCAATTAGATTGCCTCGAATTGTACTCAAGAGACCGTCGTTTTTTGGAACCCGCGCGTGTCGAAGAACTCCTCTAGCTTGTAAACAAATTTTAAGACAGTCTAATCTTATTTTACCAAAGTAAACATGGGGTTATTACCCTATAAGACGATATCCTCCTATACGAGCATTATCAAGCATTACCCGTCTCAAGGGAACGAGCAAATTAGGCTCGTATATGTCCTAATTGAGCGTGGCTTAAATC
>JAUOBX010466420.1:0-16509 GCA_032360705.1 Eupentacta quinquesemita
GACGTACCGCTGCCAGGACCACCCTCCGGTCAAGGGACAGTGCGCGAGTTTGGCGCGAGACATGTGCTATTACACGAGACGATCCCCGTCCATTGCTAGTGGCTAAGCAACTAGGCCTGGCCGGGTTACCGGTGTCATTGGCTGGGGTTATTCCTGTACGATTCTCTCGACGAGTCTGCCGTCGTATGATGTAGAAAATATGAACGAAAATGAGAGCCATTATCGGAATATTGATCATCCAATGGCAAGTGACGAAGTAAGCAAACAATCTCGATGGTGCAATAAACGCTATGTTACATCTCCGTTCCTGAATCCAAAGGTCTCCGTTGCCGATCCACGAAAATGCGGCTCCGACATAGGCGACCGCATAGCCGTAGACTGCAATAAATACGCCGGCCCATAGCACCCTCCTTTTCGTGATAATCCTGTGGACAGCATGTGGACGAGAGATTGTCAGGTAGCGCTCAACAGTGATCAAGACAAGAGATAACGTCATCTGTATGGACCACGAAATTGGGATACTACCGAGAACGTAGCAGTGCGGCTGTGATTTGAAGAACCCGAAATTTGCCAAGGCTAGGATCGGGTAGGTCACGGCGACACCGATTAGACTGAAGAATGTAAGTAAAGTGGTAACATAGTTAGACGCAGTGCGAAGATGTGCCTTCCTGAAAATAACTGCAAGAACACAGCAGTTCCCGACTGATCCGAAAACGGATATCGTGAGAAACCCCGCTAGGGCCAATAACACTGATTCAACACGTATATCAGCAAAAGACTCATCATCGTATCTCGGGAAATCTGTCGAATCCATGTTGCTCATAATACCATCTCTGTCTGAAGACAACTGCTCCGTGTGAGAAGGCCTACAGCAAATTGTTATATCACATTCAAAGGATGGGCGACCACACAAAAACTGAGCAGAAACAAGCTGATGGGATTTTCCCCTTCATATCGCTCTAATCTTCGCTGCCTGCCGTACGTATATGATTCGGGCCGTATTAACTGACGGATCAAAATATGAAGTTGTGACTGCGCAGAACAACCGTGTTATAAGTTGCCCTGTGAATATGAACTGACAAATTGAAGATACTTCAGATCTAATCTAATATTGATTACCCCACCTCTATTGTTTAAAGAAATGCATCAGATTACGTCATGAATAACAATGAACTCAGCCAAAATAATATTAGGATACACCCTTTTCAACGATTGCGCAGAATCACAAAACTATTTATTTCAAATGGTCAAATGTGATTCGTTTGACATCAGGACAGTTGCACTGGGGAGGAATGAGAACTTGATAGCCTCTCAAGTTGCGTATGACTGGAGAGTGGAAGATATTTAGTAGCCCGATATAAAATAATAAATATATATAATGAATAGTTCGCCTAATGAGCATAGGCAGTTCTTCTGGCCAATGCGTTTCGCAGAGGAAACTAAATCTGTAGATGTGTGATATCCAACAAAAAAAAGTGTACCGGAAACCATTGCAGAAAGCCAGGATTACTATCACTTGTGACCGATAGCTTCAACGTCAATAGGGGTCATGAAGTCATCATCATGTCATCTCGTCTAATGTCGATGGGGACTTCAAACTCCGACCTCCAGTGACCTCGGATGCCCTTTATCCTGACTGCAAAACCATTCGATTCATGTAATCTTAGTGGGGAATATACCTACCGACTATGGGATCCATCCATGCATCCCAGTGGGGTATACAATTATTGTGTTCGAAGCCAGTTGTCACGAACACACAATACACTGATAACAAGAGCACAACTCTGCCTAGTGAGTCCATGTCCTATTCATTGACAAATTTCACCTGGGCAGTTTAGGTTCCAAAATATTTACATTGGTTAACACATCTCCCAATATTTCCTATTCAAATGAGTGGCTAGAAAATATAGTAAGCCAACAGCCGTAAGTAAATATAATCGATAGCATATTTATTTGCTGATTCAGTTCTTCGAGGAAGAACTTTGACTTTCGCGATCATCATATGCAGATATGGATCTGTATTTACATTTACAATGACCACCGGGGAGGTTTCCGACTGGCCGGTCCACTAGGGACCTACTTTAATTCGTAACCAATCAGTGGTATTCAGCCATCGATTGTTACGTTGACAGTAGAGTTATTGCCCTTGATATCGCCGAGGCCTCCGGCCGTGTATGGTATGCTGTAGATTTGCGAATGGCGGCCATTTTGAAATCCAATATGGCGGACATCACTATCACTAATCGATAATGATATAAAAATTGATCGATAAGGAATCACTAACCGATAATGATATACAAAAGTACCGATAATGAAGTAACTTTTCTAACCGATAATAAATCAAGGCTCTAACCGATAATAGAGTAACAATGTTCATAACCGATAATGAATCACCAGTTCGACCGAAAATGAAATGACTTTTCCATTTTTACCGAAGAGGGGGGGGGGGGGAAGAGGACACGCGAACCGTAATCATAACTCCGCCTGAAAATAGTTCCAATCGATTCCTCAAGCCAAGTTTTATCCGAATATGTATTTCTTAACCCTTTACGAAGTACACAACAAAAATGGCGGACAAAATAGCGGACTTCGAAAAAAACTCCAAGGTGACCAGGCTGTAAAATTCAGGGAAATGATGAAAAATGAGGATATCACGTTTGGTAGATTGATTTGACGATCCCTAATTTGTAGTACTCATGTATGCGCTATACCCCGGTAATTTCGGACAACTTGACAACAATGAACAGGATCCCGGTTTTGGTCACAACTTTTATATGGCACATGCTTTAGTTGATCGTCTGCCCATCGTTTTTGTCACGTGGACTTGAAACAAGAAACCTAAATTAGGAGACACCTCAGCGTTCAGAATCTTCCAGATCTTCCTCCACTTCATCGTCCCAACCGACTTTGACGATTCCTAATTTGTAGTACTCATGTATGCTCTATACCCCGGTAATTTCGGATAACTTGACAACAATAAACAGGATCCCGGTTTTGGTTACAACTTTTATATGTCACATGCTTTAGTTGATCGTCTGCCCACCGTTTTTGTCACGTGGACTTGAAACAAGAAACCTGAATTAGGAGACACCTCAGCGTTCAGAATCTCCCAGATCTTCCTCCACTTCATCGTTCCAACCGACTTTGACCTGCATGCCGAAGGTTTATCACTAGTGAGGAATGATCGGACTGAACAAACTAGCAAGCAAAGGGAGGAGGTGTTGTTAACATAAAATGGTGTCATCAGAACAATATTACGATCAAATATAAATCTTGCTGGCCCAATGTTGAAATGCTCATTCTTTCCCTTCGGCTATATTACTTATCACGCGAATTCTCACATGTTGTACTCACAACTGTTTACGTTCTGAACAGTACCGTTGCTAAGCAATCTGCTATTGAAATAAACCAAGCCTTAGGTGACATGGAACAACGGCGCCAGATGCATTGTTTCTAATGGAGACTTTGATTACTGTAAGCTGATGGGAAGTGGAGTGCAATACTCCCAACACGTCAACTGTTCGACCCGTGGTACAGCGACCCTATATCTCTGATATTCAAAGTAATCCAGATTGAAAACCAGTCTACACAAGAAGTTGATAATCTTCGGAGTGCTTCTGATATCACTGACTTGGATGTTCTCACCGAATCATGGACGGACGTTAATGCATGAGCTGACGGAATATGCGGTGGATTACATCAACTTCTGCACAGATTTGTGTATTCAGACGAAGGAGATCAAGGTCTACTCTAATAATAAGCCGTTAATCACTGAGCACATCTGAGGAATTACAAAACGTAAGAAACAACTGTTTCTGCAGTGAGGCGAAAAATTCGTGGAAGTTAAGAAGGAACTGAAAATGCTATTTGGAAGGAAAGGTTCAATTACAAGCCTAAAATTGAATCTGGCCCCACTTCGAAGACAACATCGCAATTTCTTTCACTCGAACAGCACGCACCCTTCCATGTACGTGAGCATTCGACCCCACTTGAAATTATATACCTATACCTAAATATGTTGCTCGATTTGCACATTCTCACTAAAGCTCACTTCATCATCTGATCGTGATAGAAAATACGTCATTATCTCCGGAACGAACTGGGCGCTTGGATAATAATATAATAATAAAAGTCACTGACTTTCCTAGTGCGCTTCACATATATGTGCTATATTGCACCTATGAAGGCTATTCAAAATGGTGAATATTATCCAATTGGGAGGGACAAATTTATTTCAGCATATTTGAAGAAAATAAATCACAATAGGCCAATCATCTGTTCTTGGTGAAAAGTCTCCATTATTTCCAAGATGAGGTGGGTGCATAGACTGCACCAGTTTGCATCTAAGGCCACTTAGAAACGGTGAAATCTCCAATGAGGAGAGGCACAATTCCACATAAAGATAATGATGATTTCATATGTTCTTGGTAGGGAGTCATTTTATTTTCAAAACAGACAGGATGCTCGGATGTGAAAAGTCATCATTATTCTCGTGACGAGCTGCATGGGTGCTCATATGTAGTGCATTGGACCAGTTCGCATCTAAGGTCATTTGAAAATGGTGACATGATGGAATGGGGAGAGGCACGATTTCACATAAAGATAATAATTCCATCTGTCCTTGGTAGGAAGTCATTATTTTTTTCGAAACGAGCTGGGTGCTTGGATGTGCTTCAATGTACCAGTTTGCATCTAATGCCATTCGAAATTGAGAAGGGTAACTTTGCATAATTTAACAAAAAAATACTGTAGATCACATTGTCATCTGTTCTTGAATATCATGTAGACAAGCATTTCGAGTGTTGACCTCTCCCGATCTTGAAGCACCTTGACCTGACACCAAAGCCAATAGGTTTGGTTTTCTCAATATATGTTATCGCTGTACCTAATTTGAACCACGTGGTTGCGTTCTACAGATACGGATCGTGCGGACGAGCATTTTGAATTGTGCTCCATCCTGACCTTGACCTGACACCAGAGGCAATATGGTTCGTCCTCTCCATATATGTAACATATTCACCTAACTAACTGGTCACATGTTTGCGTTCTACAGATATCGTGTAGACAAGCATTTCGAGTTTGGCCATCTCCTGACCCTGACCTGACACCAAAACCAATAGTACTTTCTCCATATATGTAATTTCTGTACTTGAACTTGTTACATATAGTTGCGTTCTTACGGATATCGTGCAGACAATCATTTTTAGTTTTGCCCCATTCTGACTTTGACCTGTCACCAAAAACAATATGGGTCGTCCTCTCCATATATGTGACCTATGTACTCAATTTGTCTCACATACACACACACACAAATCCACCCGCACACAATTGCGGGACTGTATATATTCCTCTCACATCCGGCAAGGAATAAAAATTGTGGGCCCTATGTAGGAGGAACTATAGCCTGGACTTCAACATGTAAACAATTGACGACGCATCTGCAGCTTCAGATCACTAAACCAGGAACTGAGAATACGTTTTCATTACATGAAAGCGGTGGAATCGTACCAGTTTCATTTCACCAAGACCTCGACATAGCGGGAAAATCAATATCGAAACCACTTAGCACAGACATCAACGTCTCATAAACATGGATCCTTGGGTGACCGAAGACACCCCTCCCATCCAATATTTGGGATTTGGAATACCTTCATTGTCTTTTCACACAGTAGCTTTTTGAAGAAGAGCCGACGTCCTAATATCTGGATAATTCGTCACTCTTGCTCGTGAACATGGATAATTTAACGACGATACGGATCAATAATTTTACCGAATAATTATACTCGGAACAATCCTATACTCTGTTTGCAGATTCCTGATGTGTTCCCATGATTCAATGCTTCCAGAGTTTGATGTTCTAGGAGCCTAATTATCTAAGAGTTGTTTTTTCATGCTTCATTGTTTTTTCTGCCGAGTTCAGTGTTTCCAGGGTTCTATGTTCCCAGGGTTAAATGCTCCCTAGGTATCCCAAATCGGTTTATTGTTTGCGTGTATATTCGATGTAAGGCCAAGATACAAGACCTCTGTCAGTTCTTTAAAATTGTGGCTTGATTTGTACAGGTGCTCTGTCACACGTTACCAGAAATCTCATTATTCAAAACACGCGCCTCGTTACTTTTCTGTTACCGTTCACTTCCAGTATAATTTCATTTGTACCACATTCAACGAAGACACGCTCTAGAAAATACCATAAAGGAACCGCCGGAAATTTGGAGCGGGAACACAATCCTGATCCTGTGTTCATCTGTTGAAATAGGGGGCCTTATGAAAAAAGTTAAAACAACCAATATCAATATCAGGGCGATGTGAAAGGTTGTTCGTTTACTTTTCCATGTTTGTTAAAACCAGGATACCTTCTTTGACATGGATGGTAGGTATCTCAGTGAAGTGAGAATCACTGAACCACAACCAAACTCTCGAAACCTGCGGGGCAACTTTGTTAGTTTTACCTTCTCGCCAATGGGTTAATTCTAGGTATTGCTGGTCTCGCCAGTCTATTCTGGCCGCTGATGCGTACTATTCCATGATCCCATGATGTTTATCTGCTGTGAGCACTGAGGTATGAAACCGCTGTCCAGACATCAGAACTGACCCAGCATTGGACATTGACATTGAGCTAGGGCCGATGTGTTCATTGGACCATAATCCCTCACGGCTAGTCGTTGACCGTCCACAAAGTATGCCCCTAACCTTTCTCCAACCGGAAGAACATTCTACATTTTACAGTGGGAATAACATATAAAGGCAAAATTCCAGCGTTTTCTTGGTTCGATTCCGGTATTCATCATTCAATTAACGCCTCGTTTTCTCCCCAAACGTGGATGTGTTTGCGGTGGCGGACGACGAGGTATTGATGTCCACGTCTGCTATATCTGTTATGGTAATGTAAACTTGATAATTGGGGGTTATTGCGGATCAATTGCAATAAGTTTCGTCAGTCGGTTATACGCAGTAAGTGTACTCTGGCTCCTCTAGGATCTGAGAAAGTGGTCAGTCCCAGGAGCATATTGGGCTTGGTTACAGTACACCCCTACCTCGATATCATTTGGGCACATAGTCGGAAAGAGGAGACGAGTTATCGCCGATGCTTATTCACGATCGATACGGCCATAATGTTGTAATGGCTTCATGAATCGAACGCATCGAACTTGTTGCTTCCCCTTCGCGCCAGTTGCGAGAAGATTCTCAGCAATCTGGTGCGAAAAATAGGAACAGCACCCATTGGATTAACAAGCTATAGCCTGTCTGGTGTGTTTAGTGATGTTTTCCAGGTGAACTGGCGACAGTCCATGAAATTCCTTCGTTTTTAGCTCAAGCCAGCTAATCTAGTTGAGCTATTGTGATGGGGGCGACACCCTATCTATCTATCTATCCGCCTATCTATCTGTCTGTGAATCTTTGCCTTTTTGGCTGCCAAATGTTCGTTCTTCAACGGATGTTGACCAAACTTGGAGGCAATGTTCACTGAATGATGGTACATCGTTGATCTCTCGGAGGTCAAGGTCGAAGGTCACTAAAGAGGCATATTGAGCTGTTGTATGGAAAACTTCCTAGAAAGAACAATATATTTTTACGGAATTAGCTCACAATGCTCCTTAAGTGGCGGTGCCTAAAAGTGGTTCAGGAATTTTGGACTCGAGGCCTGGTATTCATCATGTGGAATCACACAAAAGGCTTCTCCTCCAACAATTTTCAATCCACAGTACTGATGTTCGGACATAATGATGTTCTAACAGCCATACCTTCGGGGTGTTCAGGAATTTTTGGCCCAATGTCCCACTTGGGCCCAAAGGCCCATTTTTATGAAAGTTCACACAATGGTATACTTGAAATGCATCTCCTCCCACAAGTTCCAATTGATTTTCTCTGAAGTTACTTGGGGGTAATCGGAAATTTTGGAATGGGAGCCCATTCCTTCATTATATGAAATACTGCAAAATCTTATATCTCCTACACATTTTGTTGCACAGTGCTGATATTTAGTCATAATACTAGAATTCTCTACCAACAAAACCGTCCAATATGCCCATTTACAGAATATTTGTTCTGTTTGAGCTACTGAACCATTGGTTCTCTAGTTTTATTCATTTCACCTCCGGCAGGAAATTAAAAACGAAGACATTGCAGTCACGCAATTGTGTGTGTGTGGGTGCACGCACCACGACTACCTTACCACGTACTAGCGAGCTTGGCCCCGCAGTCCCTTCAGCTCTACAGTCACCTCGAAACTTGGCAGTAGGCTTATAAGGAGCTAGCACGTCACGCTCTGCTGCTCACTGGGTGGCCAACCCCAGCTGGGTTGGCGGCCGTCCTGCTGCCACGTCGCGGTCTCCTTCGGGGTTGCCGATCGGCCTCCGCACTAACAAGTACGTGACCGGTACCCGTTAATGCGGCGTTTGCCAGTATGCCATGTGTTTGTGTGTGTGTGTGTATGTGAATGTATATGTGTATGGCACTTCTTGTCTACACGATATCTGCAGAACGCAAACGTGTAACAAGTTCAAATTTGATATATAGGTTACATATATGGAGAGGAGCAGCCCTATTGTTTTGGTGCCGTTCAAGGTCGTTCAAGGTCACAGTAGGACTCTCCTCAGATATCTTGACAACGGAACACTACATGGGGACGGCCTAATAGGAAGTTTTTAACATCTGTGTAAACCGCATCGGGTGATCTACTCTGACCTCATTTGACCGTTCAACCTCATTTAACCTTTTGACCATGTGACCTTCAGGGCTATTTTGGGGACAACTAGATCCATTTCGTTGGGACAATACATAGAGTAAATCACACTCCCCTCCTACAATGCTCACGTTACAAGTGATCTCAAGTTATCGATCTGCATGCGAAAGGTCAAGGCAGCACAAACACTGAATTAGTATAGAATATCATATAATAGACACTGAAAAAACTTGAACAGCGTAACTATTGAATACAATGCTGCATAGGCTTCATTGTTGGTATGTAGGCTGTGAATATATAGTACATAAACCATAATATTTTCAGGTCAGGTCAACAGAGGTCAAAGTCACAAAACCTTGTGAACAGTATTACTATTGAATGCAAATGTGTATATACGGGCTTCTTGCTCGATCAATCTTGTCACCACAACGGTGACTAAAACATCTTGTTCGGAATAATTCAAACAGAGAACCATAAACTTAGGTTGAATTGAAAATAGGCATACATATTCTCAGTTTGGAGGGGGTGGGGAGCAGGGTGATCACGTCACACCAAAAGTCTACATGACAATGAAAACCTAATTGACATGCCCCAGTGGGCCAATGTCCCAAGTCTGAGATGATTTCATGCATTACCTATTTCGAAAATGACATATGATTGACCCTTGCTCATGCAGGCTTGCTGTTAACTACTATTAGACTAGTCAAGAACGCTGTTGAACACATCACACATTATATTCAGACACTGGAAACAATATCTTTCAATATCTCCCGTATGAGGTTATCAATCTATGGTAAGTCAATTAAAAAAACAATATACGCATGATCAAATTATTGATGAATTTATCATAACTAAAAGATTACACACGCGCTGTGAATAAATCATAATTCATATGAATTCGTTCATCAAACCAATGTTCATTTTAAAATGGATTATGATTTGCATTGATGGAACCATTGTTCCATATAATTCTCATTAATATAATGATAATAATAATGATAATAATAAAAATAGGTGGAAAGCTCACAAATCAAAACTTGTTGCTCTACAACAATACTGTATATTGTATTTATTCCTGCAGGAAAGATCGTCGATAACATCACACACCGTTCAATGAAGTAGAAGGGTAATCTCAGTCCATGGAGATGGGTCTGAGACGAACATTCATCTCCAAGAAATACACGAAACGTTAGTGTTGAACGTGTGATATTGGAGTCCATTCATACGGATAGAATGCGGCAAAACTCGAATCATGTCGGAGACCAGAAAGTGTTCGAATACGCTGTATTCTGTAAGCAGAGATACAAGACAGGTTCCATGAAAGCATATACTAATCTTAATACAATGGATCACCAAATAGTATGACACCAATCCTTGCGTACCTTGCCGCACGTATTGATCCTTTTTGGGATATCTATCTCATGACGATGTTCAGTGCCTTCATATATGAGCTTGCTTTGATTTAGGAAGGTATCATCTTATTGCCAACTGTATTTCTTTCCGATTAAAGACAGTCCATCTAACAATGTGACATTTCAAATTTATTCCGTATCTGCATCCTCACTGACGGATTCCTAAGACGACATCATTCTCTTCGCTTCTCCACGATTGACACATCACAAGCCTACATGAAATTGACGACCTAATTGACATGCCCCAGTGGGCCAATGTCCCAAGTCTAAAGTGATTTCATGCATTACCTATTCTGAAAATGACATTGATCCTTGCTCAGAATTGATGTTAACTACCACTAGGCTAGACAAGAACGCTGTTGAACACATCACACATGTTACGACTTATGACTGAACAACAAAACTTACCACAACTGTGGGCCAGGAACCACACCACATTGTTGTTCTTGTATTCATTTGACTCTCAATCGAATACGTGTCATCACAATTGTGGAACAAACAGACACGTAGCTTCATTGCATGTGAAACTTTAGGAGTAGTAACCCAGGTACACAACGCATTAATCAATATTCTGTTAAATCCATCTCTCATCCCAACTTGAATCTGACAATATTGGGCAAATTATTCAATATGTTCACCCATCCTTCCTCTGTTTTCAAATAGTATTCAACCGAAATTATCATTGGATTCATCGTTCGACTTTTCATCGTATTCCGACGGTTAATACTATTTATCGAGTTTGTAGTCAACTCACAGAGTTGGCTAAAATAAGAATAATAAGAAAAACCCCACAAAATACACAGATGAACAATGAAAGAATGAGTGTTTGCAACAGAGCAACACACAAATGACACTATTCTGTATTAGGTGCATCAATTTAGTGCGGGTATAGTGATCACAAGGAATGGAACAGTGGATAATCTCAAACTTAAGACATCTCATAACATTAACAACAACATCTGAGCAGGAACAGTTGAAATAAATTGAACTGTTCTTGTTTACAAAATCGTGATCCAATTGATTTTGCTACTTCATCAATGAATTACTCCGGAATTTGCAGGGTTTTTCTTGAGGGGAGATAGACCACAACAGGCAATAATGACTCAATGAGGTCTGAATAATTTAAAATTCACTTCTTAAACACTGGGAACACTCTTCTCGATATCTACCGTTGGAGGTTATTAATCTATGGTAGGTCAATTCCAAAAACAATGTCGGCACAATCAAATTATTGATGAATTCATCATAACTGGAATATTAAACACGAGCTATGACTAAATCGATATTCATATGAATTATTTCATCAAACCAATGTTCATTTGAAACTGGGTTACCATTAGCATTGATGGAACTATTATTCCATATAATTTTAATAATAATAATAATAATTTTAATAATAAAAACAATGATATTAATAATGGAAATATTTATATAGCGCACAAATTAAAACTCGATGCTCCACAACAATACTGTATGTTGTAAACAGTATAATTCCTGCAGGAAAGATTGTCAATAACATCACACACCGTTCGATGAAGTAGGAGGGTATAATCTCAGTCTATGGAGATGGGTCTGAGGTGGAAAATCATCTCCAAGAAATATACGAAACGTTGGTGTTGAACGTGTGATATTGATCATCCTAATAAACTCTAAGAATCCATTCATACGGATAGAATGCGGCAACACTCGAATCATGTCGGATACAAGGAAAGTGTTCGAATACGCTCTATTCTGTTAGCAGAGATACAAGACAGGTTCCATGGAAGCATATGATAATCTAGATACGATGGATTACATACTCAGTATGACACAAATCCTTGCGTACCTATTCCTTGCGTACCTATGGGGCAAAAATTACGCACGTATTGATTCTTTTGGGATACCTATCTGATGACGATGTTCCGTGCCTTTATGAGCTTGTATTGATTCAGAATGTTATCATCTTATTACCAACTGTATTCCCTTTCGATTGAAGCCTGTCCACCAAACAATGTGACATTTCAAATTCGATCCGTATCTACATCCTCACTGACGGATTCCTTGCTTTGGGCTGGGAGGGTGAGAGACGAGGAGTCAAAGAACATTCAGGAACCAATGAAATGCATCAATAGCGGATGATTTGACGTCATCTTCTGAGCGGGCCACTAAGTGATTACCGGCTGAACCCGATTGCTCCGATCGACGAGACAGACCAACGCCATGCAAGACCGGTACAAAGACGACATCATTTTCTTTGCTTCTCCTCGAATTACTCTATTGCCGAAACCATAAATGTAGGGGCAGACAATACCGACACTGGCAGTGAGAAAGTGATTGAGGAAGTAGAACTCCCACCGTCCACGTGAATCCAGAACCTTATTTGCCAGGTAAATTTTGAACGGCACCCAGTTTATAAGATACACTACAAAAACCACGAAGAGACGTACCGCTGACTTGGCTGCCCTTCGGTCCAGGGACGGTGCGCGAGTCTGAGGCCATGCATTTACTACTACACGAGACAATCTTCGTACATTGTTAGTGGTTGAGCAAGTGGGCCCAGCCGAGTTTCCGGTATCATTGGCTGGGGTAATACCTGTACGATTCACTCGACGAGTCTGCCGTCGTATGATGTGGAAAATATGAACGAAAATGAGCGCCATGATTGGAATATTGATCATCCAGTGAGAAGTGACGAAGTATGCAAACAATTTCGATGGTGCAGCAAACGCTATGTTACATCTCCTTTCCTGAATCCAGAGGTCTCCATTGCCGATCCACGATAATGCGGCTCCGATATAGGCGACTGCATAGCCGTAGACTGCAATGAACACGCCGGCCCATACCACCCTCCTCTTCGTGATAATCATGTGGACAGTATGTGGACGAGAGATTGTCAGGTAGCGCTCGACGGTGATCAAGAGAAGGGATAAAGATATCTGTATTGTCCACGAAATTGTGACACACCCAAAAAGATAGCACTGTGGCTGTGATTTGAAGAATCCGAAATTACCCAAGATTGTTATCGGGTAGGTCAGGGTTACACCGATTAGACTGAAGATTGTAAGTACAGCGGTAACGTAGTTAGACGCGGTGCGAAGATATGTCTTCCTGGAAATAACTGCAAGAACACAGCAGTTCCCGACTGACCCAAGAACAGAAACTGTAAGAAACCCCGCTGTGGCCAGTAGGACTGATTCAACGCTTATATATGCGTTTTTACTCTGCGGAAAATCTGTCGAATCCATATTGCTCATGATACCATCTCTGTCTAGAGATATCTGCTCCGTGTGAGTAGGGCTACAGCAAATCGTTTTGTCGTTATGACTGACCAGAAAACTGAGCACAGACAAGCTAAGAGGATTTTATTTTTCATATCAATCAAATTTTAACAGCATACGTATGTAAATCGGATTTAAAATTGTTGTTGTTCCCGGGCAGAACGACCTTGTTACAAGTACTCTCGTGAGTTTAATCCGACAAATTAGCGATACTCCGGATCTGTTTAGATACTGATGAACACTATTAATTGAAGATATGCATCGAATTACCCCATAAATAATGAATGATTAGTTCTCCTAATGAGCATGCAATATTGGGCTTCTGCCTAATGCGTTTCGCCAAGAAAAATAAATCTGCATTGTGAATGGGTAATGGGCGACAAAAAAATGACTAGAAAATTAGATTGGTTAGTGATTCCTTGACCTAATACTTGTAACCTTGGACTTCAAAGCCAGCAGGGTTCATGAACTCATCATACCATGGGTATCATGTCACCTCGTCTACATCATGAATATTGAGCTGTAAGTATACGGTACGACTGCAGAGCTCAAAATTCACTACATTTCCATAGAATAGGACCCTCCATTCACATGACCAGACAAAATTCAGCCTTCTACTAGCCTGGATATACTCTCAAATCATTACCAGGCTTGTTGCGGACACATTTGAATTTGTTCTAGGTGCTCAGATCAAGACCCATCTCGAGAGAGCCAAACAATGACCCAAAATCCGGAATTTGGGTAAAAAACAAGGGGTGTAATCATCAATTCCTAGCTAGAGCTAGGGTGCTAAGTTTTGAATGGTTCCGCACTCCATATACGTGGGACTCTATTCTTGTCCTCAAGCATGTATTTGCTTAGTGGTCAAGCGCCCTCTTCTTACTGAATTTCACTTTATCTGTACTGAAATACCCATTGGATGACTTTGCCGGAAGGAATGTCCTGGGATTTGAGGTATTTGGTCAATTTGGACCCACCCGCAGTACTGAAGATCTACAGAGAAGAGAGAAGACTATCCTGGTAAGAATTACAGATGAATGCAACCATTTAGACGGCTGTATATTATTTTGGTGAAGCTAGCCTACACATATGACTGACCTAGGCCTAGGCTAATTGAGAATAACGTTATGGATAGGCTAATAGCCTAACGATCGACTAGGCCTAACTGAGTGCAGTCACAATGCAGGGATCAGGAACAGCGATTATTCGCTCGAATTTAGGTTTACAGAATTGAATGAGCTATCAAATGAAAGAGAACAAAAGTATCTACATCATGCAAAGATACTTGAAATAAATTTGTGAATATTTTTTTCATTTGAAAAATAATGTCCATCTGTATTTTTATCTCGTTACTGGCATTATGCTCATTTGCATATATGCATACATAATCATGATATGTTTTCATGAAACAATAACATTTCTGAAAACTTTACTTCAAGGCCATCACATCTGAGGGGGGGGTCCTAATTGACCATTTTCCCCCTGTCTCTGGCTATTCCAGTTGATAAGGGGCCTTGGGAGGCTTGTGTGTTGACCCCGGTTGACCTCTGCATGGTAAAGAGTTAAGTATACAAGCCCAAAATAACAAATGTATGAACATTCCCCTATTTCCGACCAAAACTGACCCACACACCAAATTTCAGCTAGATCGGTCCAGTCAGGCTGGATTGCAAAGATTCTATCGAAATGTCACAATTTCCACATTTTTGACCGAAAACGACCTCTCATCGCTACAAAAATGAATAGCCTTCCTTTACGCATCGTCATATACCCACTCACCAAATTTCAGCATGAGCAGTCCAGCAGTCCAGTCAGGCTGGACGTTGCTTGATTACAAAGATTTTATCGAATTTTCGACCGAAAATGACCCCTCAATGGTACAGAAATTATTACCGTTTATCTATGTATCGTCAGAAACCCACACACCAAATTTCAGCTCGATTGGTCTAGTCGGGCTGGGCTTTGCTTGATAACAAGGATTTCATCAACATTTAACAATTTTCCTATTTTGACAGAAAATGACCCCCCCATCGGTACAAAAATGAATAGCGTTCCCGTACACATCGCCAGACACCCACACCAAATTTCAGCTTAATCGGTCCAGTTAGGCTGGAATTTGCCTGATTTTATCAGAATTCCACAATTTCCCAAATTTTGATCAAAAATTACCCCTCAATGCTAGGCGTCCCCCACATCCATACATACATCCATCCATCCATCCATACACCACCATGGCTGGAAAGATTCATTGGATTAGGGGAGTGTGCTTCCCACGAGAAAGCTTCACACATCATGAGCTGTTGTGCTGATAATGATTTCCAACTCCGACCTGTCGTGACCTCTGATGACTCCCAACCTGTCCCTCAAATTGAATGTTTCATGTACTCATCATGGGGAACATACCTACCAAGTATGAGCTTCATCCATCATTCTGAGCAGGGCTAGTGTGCATGACAAGTTTTATCCTAGTCAGATCGAGCGTGATTAGTTTGCTGAATAAATGCTCTAGTCACACACTCCCTCGTGGAAGTACCCCCCCCCCCCACAGTAGGCCCTGACATCTGATTCACCATAGCCCAGGGGTCCGTGTCCTGTGATGCCAGGCGCTATCCACCGACTCGCAGAGATGATATACATGTCCTTCCCGATTTCAGAGCATTGGCTTCAGGGCCATGCGCCAACTGACCTCATCCAAGGTTGCACTCTCTACCGGTCTAGCCTGTCGATCGTGACTCCATTTGATGTATATGGTCAACGGCATCTCTGGAAAGGCCCCCAGTAGACCTCCCTATAGCAGGGTTTGAAGCATGAGTCACCGTTTTATTTAGTACAACGTCTTACAATGCAAAATATGTCAGCAAACATAAGATCGCAACTCATATAACAAAGGTGAGAAGCCTAGGACTGCTAAAAACGCGACCCTCCGTTCCATGGAGACCAAGACTCAAGTGCCAGTTGAGGCATCGGAATCCTATGAAATGATCTTTGAATCGCAAGCGGGAATAGTATCACGTACCGATATTGTTGGGAAGCATCCTCAGGGAGCGTATGTCATATGACATTGTAAGTTAGCTTATATAATTTTCAGCTCAAACCAGCTAAGCTGGTTGAGCTATTGTGATGGGAGCGTCACTCTATCTATCTATCTATCTATCTA
>JAUOBX010466421.1:0-10318 GCA_032360705.1 Eupentacta quinquesemita
GATATGGACTACATTCGGTCCCGAAAAACATGGCAATAATTTCGAGGTCAACGGAGGTCAAATTTGCGTAATTTTTCAACTTTGTCAAATTCAAACGAAACTTGGTGGATGTGGTCTACAGTCAGTCCCGAGCGACACGGCGGTCATTTCCAGGTCATCGGAGGTCAAATTTACATAATTTTCTTGTGACTTAAACCTCAAATGGGGGTGCCAAAGCCTCGAATTAGTGGCCTTTTGTACATCACAGAAAAGTGGGGATATACACGTTGGCGGTTCACCCGCCAGGAGTTGTCTATATAGTTTTACTATGACATATTATTGTGACATCCGTACCCTGATCAGGAGGGGCCCTTCGCGGACGCGAGCAGGATAAATCCGGAACGCATTTAATAGTTATCGTGTTCACATGGTCTTCAGATTTCGAGTTTGACCTTTGTTGACTCACCGCGTGTGCACTCGGCCCCGAAACAAGGGCCACAAAATGTGCGCGCTTGGTGTGCAGTGGACCATGCGGATCTTTTCATGATCCGCTGGTCCTTTGGTACTGGATAAAGATGATTGGTTTGCCAGTTTGCAGTTGCCACTTATCATTGAGAGTGAGAATAGGTCGTCGAACTCGTCGAATTGTCCATACCTGTCTACACCTGGTAAGCCCGCTCAAATGATTCCGTCTGTGAACCAGATTATAGAATGTCTACCGGTCTGATGGGTGCTATTCAAGCACCGCCCTGCAGCCCCGCGGGGATCCGGGTCATGTTATGACGGTGAAACAATTATCTGTCTACCGCAACAGCCGTGCCCTCCACGGATGTGGGAATGCGATTACCATGTATCGGGACTAGGGTATTAAAATAGCAAATATTTCTATCTTCTGGTTATATTCGGCAAATTCTCGTTAATGTATCTTCGCAACACGAGCTACGTCTACGGATATTATGGTCCGGGTGTAAAGCTGCCGCCGTATCCGCCACCGCCCCCGCCAGGAATACGGACTGGCTCTCCGAAGCATTGCCTTTTGAGTTTATTCGAAATCATGTGTGGCGTCGCTTAAATTATGCCTCACCCCCAATTCGCAAAATGGATGCTAAATTCGGTGGAGGTGCTCTACGAATTCTCCCGATAAACGCGGAGTTGATTCTAGGGTCATTCTCGTCACGTGCGTGATTTATAGAGCTACATGACTATGAATGCCTTACGCTCTTTCTCTCTAATCGACATGGTGGCGTTATGATATTGAAAACATGACGTTGAATCAGTGATCGGCAGGGGTGGGGCCGTGGGGGTCTGGGGGAGGCTTTATACGAAAGCTATCGGGAGCCGCATAGTCTGCATCAGCGATCCTATCAATCATAGGGTCGGTCGTTGGCATACAGACTATACCCTGATAGCACATTCGAGGGATCATTCATACCAATATAACTATCTAATTAATATGCATCAAATTTTTCCATGGCGTGAAATCAGCGATCAGGGATGTAGAGGCGGGAGCGGAATCACCGGGACGCCCCTGGAATGGCTACTGCATGGGTCTTGTGAACAGCATACAGACTACACAGAACCAGCGATATGATAAATCATGAGATTGATGACCGACAATCCTGACATGCAGACTTTATAACTGTATACGCCTTGTCATCACCGATACTCTAATAGTACATTCGAGAGGTCATTCCAGTCCAGACAATTACATGATAAATATGTTTATGTTTCCAATAGGCGCGCCTAATTTGCCAATGGGGCGGGCCAGACGGGCGAACTAGGGATCCCGGCGGGAGACCGGGGCGTGTGCGGTGACTCGAGCGAGCTACTTCTCAACCCGCCAGACGAAAGTAATCAGACCCTGTCATTTCACTCGAGACGGCTGGTAATTTCCCAGTCACCTACTTCCCGTCATGACATACTGCCATATTAGTCTGGGTACAACCGTGGATAGTTTCCTAAAACCCGGGGACCGTCCGTGGGAATAACGATCATTGAAATAGATCATGCACGCAGATAGACATATTATGACAGGTTGTCCATGCACGTTCCGGGACAAAATGAATTTTAAATCCTAATTATGATTGTTCCTAAAAATTGAGTATTGAAATGCGGAAGCCTGAAGGCCATTCCGATCATAGGTTCGGTTAAGTATGACGAAGTTACACTTCATTCAACTCCATAGTGCATAATTATGATATACCGAAGGTGTACCCAAGGATTGGCGGCATCCCATAACACTGAATCGCGAGAGTTCATCTATGGCTGCTGGTAAGCCCGTGTGGGGCGTTCTGGCGAATCTCCCCTCCCACAAACCCAGTGGTGTCAGGGGTGTCAGAGCGGGGCAGAAGCCCCATCTGCACAAACTAGGGGCGCAAAAAGAAGGTATGCGAGACTTTTTTCAGTAGCAAAAATTACAAAATAATGGCAAAAAAATAATAACTTTGGATGATAACCAAAACATGAATGATGATGGGTTTCAAGTCAGGGGTGGTGTGTCAGGGGAAGGAGGGGGTGGCGTCACAAGGGGGAGGGGGCGCACGTCAGGTACCTTGACACATTCATATTCGCAACCTGCTTGCGTACAGTGACCCATAGCCGTACGCCGGGCAGGCGCAGTAAGGTCCAGCTGCTGGTGCCTCCCAGCAAACCCACTCAGCTATGATGAGGACGGAGTAGATGGTGTAGGCACTACTGAGGAAGGGAGCGGCTGTCTGGGCAGCACTGGCCCCCGCCTCGTGGCCCAGGCCCGTAGCCTGTTACGGGCCCGGTGTGAATATCTACAGTAGGTAGGCTAGGGCCGATATGTCGGTACCATACCCCGCCGCAGCTGAGCACAGTAGGCGACATTCGCGGCGTTTGTCTAAATTCGTCATGTTCCTTTTCCAGAGAATGACGAAATCAGCAAGACGCGGCTTCGCAGTTTACGAGAGCGCATTCCGTTAAAGAATCGTAGACCACAGGACACAGGTTACAAATTAGACCGTCTATCTATATGTACGATCTCGGTGAAGCCAGACATGGGCACGTCTCGAGAGATGAGACAAAGAGAGTTCGTGGGTGTTCTTTCCGCCGATTGTCATTTCGGCTATACAGCAGCGGAACCAGACACAATGGTCCCAACAATGCGAGTCTCTGAACCGTAAAATGGGGGAATTATTGCACACCCACTTGAGTGAACCCAAGTGCAACCAGATTTAGCGACTATAATGAGAATGAAGGACGGTCGACAAGGTGACGGAGAAACTGATTAGATGCATGGCCCGGGCCTGGAGGACCAAGGTTGTACGGTTGTACCACCTTTATGCCGAGCGCACTGGGTCGGCAGAAAGACGCGTGAAACCAGAAATCGCTCAGTGGAACACCCTATAGTTGGTCTCAACTCTCAAGATTGAGAATTGCTCAGGGAGACTGTGATGATGAGTATGCCCTGTTGGGTACACTGTAAAAAGAGGTGTTTATGAATCTGGTTGAAAAATGTGTTTAGCAACAATGTGTTTAGAGTTAGGAAGGAAGGTGTCTAGTAATTGAACACCGGTGGTTTTCCATTGGACACGTAATGTTCAGCATCTGAACGTCTTCAGAAATCTGGTTTTAAAATGTGTTTAGAAAAGTGTTTAAACTCTAAACATTTTTTTTAAAGTGTATGCTCGGCGTAGGATAACGGCTATGTCAGTGTACGTGCTTACGTGCTATGTGTAACACGATTACACGAATATCGATTTCTTGAGTTCAGAGGGACGGACACTGTGCGTAAGAGGGGAACTCCAGTATCAACATGTGAGTTCGCAGTAGGGATGTGGGGGGAATTGATTCATCGAAACGCACCATAGAGGTCCACGATAATAGCTGCGTGATTCACAACTCAGTGCAGATGTTTTAGAAGTTTACCCTTTCCGTTTCACCGGATGCCTAACCCTACATGTTATAACAATATTGCCAACGTGCTATCAGAGACTGAACATTCCCTAGAAAATAAACTAAGTTGTGGGGTAAATGTTATTGCAGGTTCCGTGGTATATAAACACTATCGCACTATTTTTACCTCCTTATCACTGCGGCTGCGTGGTTGAAGAGTAACCTCAGCACTTGTAATAACAAATCCAGTTCCAATCTCAGATGACGTGGGCGTGAGCTGAGAAAGAATTGTGATTATGATTTCAAGGGGGGTGTTGGAGTTAGCGGGAGCGTGGAAGACTGAGGATGCCACGGAAGAGAGTGTTGGAGGAGGAGATCCTAAATTTCCGTAGCCTGTGGAGGGAGGACGCCCCCAACTGAGCGAGATGGCGTCAGGGCGATTGGTGGAACAGGGAGGCCAATCCGGCCGCCCCATAGGCCTACTCGTACCCGGAGGACGGTGGCGCCTGAGTAGGGGAAGGTGGAAGAGGGGAATAAGAAGAAGATGCTACACATCTATTCGCTGCAGACAGGCAGAGTGGTGTTGTGGAATATCTCCTCGCTCGTATTTCTCTACATCGTCTCTCGACTCATCCATCAAATATTGAGCTGGCACAAATCAAGTGACGGAGTCGAGACAAGGGGATGAGAGTCCGAAGGTCTCGAATACAGCACTAGTAGGCCTATACATCTGAGTTCTCCCCTTCCCCTCCTCTTCATTCGTTCGTTTTGCCTAGACTAGAGCCTATCCACTGAAGTCGCAGAGTCAGCTGTTCCCCCTGATGACACTCCGAATATCCGATGTGGCCCATATGAGCGATGACATTGTCGTCCCCTCTTCCTAGCTCTTCTTAGATTGGTCCTCCTCTCTGCGTGTATGCAGTATACCTGGCTTGGACAAATGCGCGATCGCGTTTTTTTTGCGGCGCAAATTTCGCTTTTTGTGATCCATTGCGTTTTGTCTAATTTCTGGGAAATATTCGAAATGCCTAATTTGAGAAAAATATGCAATTTGATGACTTAGGCCTACAATTATTGACATGTGAAGATTAATGGAACATTATTGAAGATTTATTCTGTGCTAGGTTGACTCGCCGTATCCACAAAAGACATAGTAAGTACTCGCAATATCTTCCGTGTCCAATTTTACATCGATAATTCTCATAAATACGATCGAGTTTTGGACGCGTTATTTCGCCATCGAGATCGCGCTTTTTTGCGTTTTTTTGGAAATCGTTTTTTGGACTCGCGCATTTGTCCAAGCCCCATTGTATACCATATGAAATTCGTATTTTCAAGAACTACCGTACGTCCATCGGAACCAGTAGTGAGGGAATACTACAGTCGCTCTATACGATAACCTGACAACACGGAAGTCGAGTGTTATATCCCTTTAAAGGTGAGACAGGTCGTGAATGATATGTTCCTATACCCTGAACCTGTCCAGACATCTCAGCGTGTGGCAGGGTGTCTCTTCCGGTAGTAAAGGCCTGGAGACTGACTGAGTATTATCAATTAAAGTCTCTTCCGATAACTTCTCAAAGTCATACCCTGACGGTGGTTTAATTCAATTTGCTTGTTCTTCAGTGATGGCCGCTGGGTGCCCTAAAATGTAGCGTTTGTCCAATTGTCTACCGAATCAGCTAAGGATGGTGTACGTGGCTCTTTGGGAAA
The DNA here is from genome assembly GCA_032360705.1 of Eupentacta quinquesemita. NCBI lineage: Eukaryota > Metazoa > Echinodermata > Holothuroidea > Dendrochirotida > Sclerodactylidae > Eupentacta > Eupentacta quinquesemita. Next base: position 5,551 of record JAUOBX010466421.1, read on the forward strand.
TGTATTGCTTTTCACGATCTCTTTTTGTCTGAGAGCGGGGTCGACGTTGACTACGTGTTCTGGTTAGGTTGTCATTGCCCGTGTAAATACCTATATGATTTCCGATCATTGACCTGCTAGCCACTTGTAGCCAGTTAGCACTAGTGTCACGTAGTATAGTGGCTTTGTCTCCGGTAATCCAATAGGTTTTCATGTTTTTCGTTTGCAATCTTGAAATATTTGTCGTGCAAAAATGTCCAAGCCAGTTGAGTTGACATGGTACATCCTGAGCTTATGTGCCTCATTCCGGATCGAGTGCCGGTGGACCACTCGGTCGATAAACCTGGTTCCCGTCGATAAATCAGGTTCTTCCAATACTTATGGGGCATTGGGCTTGCCATAGACGTGCAGCTATAATTATTTCCTATGATAGCTCAATGGTTTGTTATCTCTCCCACTGCGTCCTTATATCCTATATCCTATAGATCCATATGGTTGCTGACGTTGCTCCAATGATTTGAACTGCAATTCTACCTTAGAACAGCTCTCTACTCTCGTAGCCAGAAGCATTCGGCCTTTGTGGTTATCACTTATCACCTCCCACCTGGGTTCGGTTAACGATGTGGTTGCTTCTGCGGTCAGGTCGAACCCAAATAGAGCCCGACCGCAAAGGATAACAGAATGGAAAAATATCTTGTCAGGCTGACTGGCTTTGCCTCTCAAGGGCATGTAGCTAATAGCTCGCAGCGTACAGTGTATAGCTATGTCATATGGTATGGTAACCCTCTATATGTGCGTATTATATATCAATGGGGAGTCGGGGAGATCATATAGGCTGTAGCCTAGGTGTATGCTATGTCATATACTATGGACGGCGTCTGTCGCTCTATGGTACGCATTTGTCGGGGCTTTCAACGTTCAGCTGGAAAGCAATATTGTACAAATTACAAGTAAAGTCCACCGATAATCTGATTCTGAATACTCTGAATGCAACTGTATAAGGGTAACTTGTGTCTGTCAAGCTCTTGTCCGCCCCCACTTTGTGCTGGGACGAGAAGTCACAAACTTGAATAATATGGACTAAGTTGGTCAACTTCTTGTCAGTCAATCTTTGTTGAGAAGTCTATATGCAGGATCTCGGAATGACCTCGCTAGCGATTATTCGGTTATTTTGTAACATTTCACAAAAGTCAGCAAATGTAATAGCATGGGCTTCATGTCTCGAGACTTCCAGCCTCTGCCCCCAAATTTCAGACACTCGTGATTGACGGCCTGCTATAAATGACTAGCCTATGTTGAAATGTTAAATAAACAGTTCCTTGCTCTCGTTAACGGAAATAGTGGATGCTAGGGGGTCATACCGATACGATTCCATTTTATTCAACGAGCTATACAGTACAACTACAGGCTACACACTATATGGTTAGTTTGTTATTATGTCAGTGTGTAGGCCTAAAGGGTCTCGAGAGCCAAAACCCAATAGTATCCAATACCATGCCGATACCCACTGTTGACTACGAGACGGAACAGGCCATTTTGGCATTTTATTACCTGCAGTACTTCACACAGGTAACACGTAAATAAATACCAAAACATTTAACGTTTATTAACAATTCATAACAATCATGTATGCTATGCCAGTGGCATGCATATTATTGTATTAGGCTATTTTAGTTTCGTTTTATACCAGGTCGACCTACCGCAGAATCGGCACACGAATCAAGGAGACTGGCCACGCGACACGGATTACAGGGGTGGGCAACCTGCCAATGTTATTAATGGATCCACGGCCCCATTCATAGTTTTTCGGTTTCATTCATGGTTTAGTCTGACACCACTTGGCGCGACTCCAGAGCAGCCTAGAGTAAAATGCTTTCACTTTTGCGAACTTTTTGCGACGAGACTGGTAGCTGGGTCACAATGAATCGCAACTAGGACAGTCGCCTGTCGGCATCTTCCGAAAGCGAACATCTAAGGGAATTTGACCCAGATGAAAAAATAACTGTGTTAATAATTCATTCATACGGAAAACAAGTCTCCCAATTTAGAAAATAAATCGTATTGTTTGTTTGTTTGTTTTTCGGTTTGTTTGAATATTTAATCGTTTGTACACGAACACCTTCATTGCGGGAACTCGGAACATTACGAAAACATACATTTTAGATAGCCTATATACGAATGTTCACGATGGATCGAGTGGGAAAAACGAAATTATGAAAAGTGGAATTCTCATCTACTCAGTATGCTACTCGATATAATAAACTGATACCAGTGGCGTAACGATGAGTGTGGGGGCCCCTGGGTTCAGGGACGGAAGGGCCCCCCTGGCTGCTGAGGAGAATCCACCAATCTCGAGCGCGGAGCGCAAAGTCCCAAAGGCGTGGGTACGTCCAGGGCCCGCCATAGGGCCCTGGAAGCTTTGTAGTTCTACAAGCTCTCTGGTGCTATCCAAGCCGTACGGGGAAAATCTGCGTTCATAGACATGTCATTTCATCTGCCTTGTCTGTCTACTGGGAACATGGAAAAAAATGTGTTGCGAAGCTAGAATATAAAGGGGAAATGGACAATGAGACCAAATGACCAACTAACATAAACATGTATAGTAACTCCTGTGGACAAATAGTATCCATGGTATCCAATCCAAGGTCGGCGCCCATCGTATAGGAAAATGTTCGGTTTTCATGTCCCCAGATTACTGGAAATAGCACTTTGGGGGTTGGGGCATGAAAATGACTTGCCCAAATTCGTAATTTCTCACCTGAAGAAAATTAAGTAAGACACCGAGTTTCTTTGTCGTGTGTGTGTCACACATGACAAAGTGATCGCTGTGTAACTGTATGAGTGTGCGTGTGTGTGTGTACGTGTTGGTGTGCGTGTGTGTAAGTCACACTTTCTCGTTAGCAGGATTTCTTGACTTGACTCGACTGCACAGGAATTCACCAACAGGAAAATTTGTCAATTTTCCCCGTTTATAACGAAAACGTGCCCTTTCCCAAAAAAGAAGAAAAAACAAAAGACATTTCTTACCAGAACAAAAAATCGTAATCAGTACAGCGGGGGCCCCCTCTGGTCGGGGGCCCCTGGGTTTGCCCCTTCCGAGCCCATAGGCGTTACGCCACTGAGGCTAAGCATTACTCCATTAGGCCTAGCCTAGGGAGTAGGGGCCTAACTTAGGCCATGCTTTCACGGACACTGAACCTGGCTGAATTTGCCAATAAATGCAGTCAACAATACATATCTCGGGATACATACCAAAGTAAACCTCCTTTAGACATCCTGGGCACTTAGGCATGATGAATTCCTGTAGTTCTTGACGATCGACGAAATAAAGAAGGCTAACAAGTGATTACTGAATTCTACTCAGTGCAGTGAGTCTCGTCTAGCTGATATCTGATTCTGAATTGAAGTAGTAAGATAAGATCAAGTGCATGCGATATGCAAAGCTAAGGCTAGGCGCTGCAGGCTGCATGGAAAGAGCAGACATGCATACGTTTGTCGGTATGTAACGGCCTTGCCCAGTCCTGTTGTTATTATGGAGAAACTGCGCAGCGGGTACCACCTGTTGTACCTTCCACGTACGAGGAGCGAACTCAAATACTGGAATTGCAGGCAAGAGGCGTGTCATCTACTGAGTCGGTAAAGTGTGCAAAAATAAACATGGGTGTGGTACAACAGGGAGGGGATACTGAGGGGAACTTGGGAAGGGAGGGAATGGGGAGGAATGGCGGAGTTCATTCGGTGTGTGGCTGAGTAAATGTGCTCACTAAGGCACCAGTGCCCCCAGAGTCCTGGGATCTAGCCCATGACAACAACATTTTTGTGTATTTCTGAGAGAATACTTTTTTCCTTTCAGTTTTAGGTTCCTTTAACGGACGCCGGTGAGGGAAATATAACCACGCAACCCATGGCCACTGGCGCTCCGAGAGGTTCGTCATAGGGGGTCTGTGAGTAGAGGGCGCCTTAAGATGGCTTCACCCGCACTATTGGCGGAAAAAATACACAAAGTTGCCTTATACTGCACGTTATTCGACACGAAAACTCATCACATATAAATTGAATAGGCCTACTACAGGATTGGACAAAGAATCAGAGAGAGAATGTCCGATCTTTGTCTCGTTATAGTAAGAGACAACTGAAAAGGGCCCCTTTCTACGTCACTTACACTCAACTAGCTTACTAGCAGACCTACCAGGCACTTATAAGAGGCTCATAATTCGGTGTTTTCTTAGATCTTCCCTCTAGTAGTAATAGTTCCGTCGTATCTTCAAGATGCAAATAGGAGGCGCTCTTGTCAATTTAATTTTGTTCCAGAGAGTGCCAAACCAAAATGTGTCGATTTTTTTTTTTAAACGTATCGAAGTACAGCGTCAAAATCGGAGGAAGTTTCCGGAAAGTGATGGATGGGGCACAACTTCAATCGAAGGGTCACTCTCTCGAATGGGGAAGTTTGCTGACTTGACAGTCATTAGAATGAGTGGAATCCGACCAACTCTACTAGTAAGGGTGAACGCGAATTCGGCATATAGGGTATAAATATTGATATCCACGCGACGCGTTCGAGCGTCTGAGGTTATTATGGTTTTGGGTATGTAGCCGCCACTGTCCTCCCCGCCGCCGGCCGCCGGCAACTTTGGGCGTTAGCGCAATCACTCTGCAACGCAATGTCTGATTCACACGCCCTGACGCCCAACCTCCCGAAAATATCGGATGGGTTCAGAAGTGAGCGTTGTTGCAAGACTGCTGCCCAGTATTTTGCAGGTTTTTGCGGAATAATCAAATAAATAAGTCT
>JAUOBX010466531.1:0-10318 GCA_032360705.1 Eupentacta quinquesemita
CTTCATCGTTTGGGGGTAACGATGTTTATGTACCTGGACGACTGGCTTATCCTGTCCCCCTCTCGGGAACAGTGCTCCGCCGATACCCAGCAGGTGGTGCGCCACACCCAATAGCTGGGTTGGGTTATGAACCATCGGAAGTCGGCCCTCCTCCCATCCCAGAAGATTGTGTTTCCGGGAGCGGCGTTAGATCTCGTCGCGGGGTCGGCTTTCCCGACACCGGAGCGTATACAGGCAGTCCGGGCGGGGATTGCTCTCCTCCGAGACTTCCCTTGCCGGCCGGCCAGAGCGTATGGTATGTATCGGGTATCTCGCCAGTCTGGTGGATCTGGTTCCGTGGTGTCGGCTTCACACGCGCCCACTGCAGTTCCACTTGCCTGCCCACTTCCGCCCGACAGTGGATCCTCTGACCCGATCGGTCCCGGCGGCGCCGTGTCTGGTGGAGGTTTTTCAGTGGTGGTCCGATCCCGCTCATCTGGCCTGCGGCGTGTCGTTCCCTACCCACCAGCCAAGCGTCGTGGTGACCACAGACGCGTCCCTGTCGGGCTGGGGGCGATCTTAGGCTCGCACGTAATGGCCGGGCGTTGGCCGGAGGAGCAGCGGACGTGGCATATCAATGCACTCGAGCTCCTCGCGGTTCGGCTAGCCCTTCGGGAGTTCCTTCCTCGTGTCAGGAACAAGGTGTTTCTAGTCCGCACGGACAATAATGCGGTCGTCTCACACATCAACCGCCAGAGGGGGGAACTAGATCCCTGCGCCTGTGGCGGGTCTGTTGGGAGATGTTCTGTTGGTGTCGGGATCACGGGGTGTCCCTCCGGGTGTCCCATCTCCCAGGGGTGGACAATACGCAGGCGGATTGCCTGTCACGAGTCTTCACGGGTCACTCGGAATGGTCCCTCCCGGACACTGTGACGGCGTCTCTGTTCGAGGCTCGAGGCCTTCCGGAGGTCGATCTGTTCGCCTCCCACCTGAACCACAAGGTTCCTCGGTTCTGGGCCAGGCTTCTCGTTCCCGAGACCGAACAGGTAGACGCGCTAGCAGCGGAGGGGTCCTTCCTCCGGGGATACGCCTCCCTTCATTTCGCCCTGCTGCCCAGGGTTCTCGCCAAGGCGGCGGCGGAGGGATGCCGACTTCTCCTGGTCGCCCCGTTCTGGCCCTCCCAGGCCTGGTTCCGGAATCGTCTGGCTTTGCTAGCGGATTTTCCTCTGGTTCTTCCGGTCCGCCCGGACCTCCTCACCCACCCTCCGGGGAGGAATCTGCATCCGTCGCCAGAAGTGCTCCATTTGACTGCATGGAGTCTTTCCGGGATGGCTTCCGAAAGGAGGGCTTTTCGGAGAAGGCTGCCGAGATGGCGGCCAAGGGCCGCCGCCCTTCCACCTGACGCATGTATTCTTCGCGAATCGGATTGTTCTGAGAATGGTGTTCGGGTCGCTCGGAGGTCGAGGACCGGGTTTTATGCCCAGTCTGAGCCTTGCGACGCTACCTCTTCCCCACGAATGGCAAGTGTCTTTCCCTGTTTGTGACGTCGTGCCGACCTCACGGCAGGGCTTCTAAGGACACCATCTCTAGGTGGATCGTTCAAGCGATCCTTCGGGCCTACCCCCCAGGGCCTCCCGGGTCACCACCCGCGCGCACACGATGTGCATGCTCTCTCCTCCTCCTGGGCCCTGTTCCGGGGTGTTCCCCTTGAGGAGATCCTTCAGGCGGCTGGCTGGAAGACGCCCAATGTGTTCATCTCCCGGTACCTTCGGGACGTCCTGTCGGACGAATCCCGTATGTCTGCGGTTTTTCGCACTCCGCGGAGTTCCTTGGGGACTCACGCGTAGGGGCCGACGGCGCGTTAGTCGGGTGTGGAGGTGATGTTGGACGCTCTTGGAGTGGTCCCATGGTAAGAATTTGGTTTTTACTTTTTCCTCCCTCCCCACCACCTGTTTGGGTGGTAAGTCGCATTAGTATGTTTGCTAGAAGGTAGGTAGCTTCTGCTGTAAATTATCCCCACTTGGTTAGTGGGGCTATTTACGAAGAAGCGTACCTACCTTCTAGCATCCCGCCCGCCTCCCCACGTCAGGAGGACTTTCCTGGTGTTATTATTGAGCTAGTTAAAGGAGCAGTCCGCGATCGCGCTGTCCGTGGGTATGGGCCGCCGATCGGGACAAAACTCTTTTTGGTGGTATTTTGTGTTGAATTTTGAAGCAGTTGTTAGGTAAATGCATTAGTATGTTTGCTAGAAGGTAGGTAAGCTTCTTCGTAAATAGCCCCACTAACCAAATGGGGATAAATTATAGTTTTGAGTGTTGTCTAGCTACTTGCATGATATATTTCATTCCTTTTCACTTCATTCGGAGGTCCCTAGTGATTGGAACACGAAAAGGGTCAATTATGATCAAGTGATGAGGACTCTAACGACTCTTAGGCCATCCTAATTTCTGAGTGTAATTACCCATCTCCAAGGTAATAGTACCATGTTCTGGCAGCTGAGCATCTTGTACTAGTGCTCAGAGGATATCGAGACAGGGGTGTAGGTCTACTATCACTAACCCTATTGACGTCGCCATATCACGGACGACCAGTGAACTCAAGGATTTCATCACTTTCTCAGATCCTGGAATCCCTGTTATCTTCAGTCATATTATCATTAGCTCACCTAGCCTTATGGCTAGGTGAGCTATCGTGATCCTGCATGTTCATTTATCTATCTATCTCTCTATCTATCTATCTGTCCACAATTGACTTCAAATTGCTACTCCTCCTACAGCTTTTGATGGATAGCTATGAAACTTTGTGACAATGATGACCAAGTCATGGGACATCAGGGGGGGGGGGGTCAGAAATGTTCACACAATGGGACTTGAAATGCATCTCCTCCCACAAGTTCCAATTAATTTCCTTTGAAGTAACATGTGATGATTCTTAGGTGGAGGGTGTTCAGGAATTTCGAGCCGCGAGGGCCCATTATATGAAATACTGCGAAAACTTGTATTTTTTTGGGCACAGAGCTGATGTTTGGTCATAATTATAGTCTAACAGCCATACCTTGAGGATGTTCGGGTATTTTAGGCTCGAGGCCCGGTGTGGGCCTCGGGGCCCATCATGTGGACTTAGGCAAAAGGCTTTTTCTCCCACAAATGTCAGTGCACAGTACTGATGTTCGGACATAATAATAGTCTTACAGGCGTACCTTCAGGGTGTACAGGAATTTTGGGCCCAAGGTCTCATTCGGGCCATATGGCCCATTTTATGATACTACACACAGTGGTGCCCATTATATGGAATACCGCCAAATGCTGTGTCTCCTACAGATTTTGTTGCACAGTGCTGATGTTTGGTCATAATGATGTTCTAACAGCCATACCTTCGGGGTGTTCAGGAATTCTTGGCCCGAGATCCCACTCAGGTCCCATGGCCTATTTTATGGAAACAAACACAACGGTATTCTAAAAGCATCTCCTCTTACAAGCTCCAATTGATTTTCTTCAGCGTTACATATAATGGTCCCTGGGTTGTGGGCCATCGGAGGGGGAGGGAGTGCAAATTCCGGGCTCAGGGCCTAGTGTGGGACCTCCAGTGTGGGACCGAAATCACGTCATAATGATGCTCTCATAACCCTACCTTCGGGATGTTCAGGATTTTTAGTCCAAGGTCCCAAACGCCAAGTTATGACATCAACGTTATCTCAATCAGTCACTTTTCATCAGATTGCACCCGTGAAACAAATGTACCAGGTAGGCTACTGTGCCATTGGCACTCTTGTTATATTATATCTTTGTTATATCATTCTTTCATATGTTTTATATACAGCACCATCCCCAACGGTGGAATACAATTTCTGTCGAAAAAAGGCAGAAACACTGTGGCATTTGTCCGCACGTCATTTCGCGAAATATTTGACAGTTATATATACAAATATACTCTCTGCAGAGGGTACATGAAGGTTCCATTCAGTAGTTGTCCTTTAGATATGAATGGATTTTGAAAAGCATCTTGGTATTACTTAGCATTCGGTCTTCTTCTTCCCCTGTTGGATCTGGAAAGAAGGGAAACGGGAAATCAACCAACTTTCCTTTTCGCATCCCCCTATATTCAACATTTGCGATTACATCGGGACAATGTATATATATTCTCACCGCCATGGTAACTTCTGATTTGAGGCAGTGTCTCAAGAGGTACACTCCTCCCCCGTCAATGTTGAAAGTTTGGTGATTGAGTACTGCAGGTTGTTTTGGTTGTCCAGACACTTTTGTTCAAGAATGCCGATCGAATTACAGGGAAGTACATATTAGTTTCCATGAGGAAATCACAGCACACATTCGACTGATTAGGCTGAGCGGGACGAATTCAGGTGCTCGTGACGAATTCAGGTCCGAAATTTGGCGAGCCGGCCGGGATATTTTTAGAGGTCATTTCTAGAGTGACGGGTGACTGATGGACTGTTCCTGTGCAGTGATTCCACATGTTCGAGAGAGGCGCGAAGTCAGAACAATTATTTACATACAATTATGGTCCGGATTTCATTGCACGTAATCTATCGAAGTACATTGACATACTTCACCAAATTTACACGTTCACATATTTCAACACTAGAAGATGCGGGGCGATGGCGGCGATCGCTTCTAGAAGCGGGTGAAGTCTCCACGATATCAAAAAGGAGGCACATCGACGTCGATTATTAGTTCAGCTCAGTGATGAAGGATCAGATAAAAGAAACGCTCATATAAGACCATGATGACAGAACATCTCGAAATATAACAACGTGAAGGCCTACATAATTGTCCCATGATTCCTATAGAAAAGACCTTATTTAAAAGCACTAACACTTCTGGACGTCTACCACGATGCTTGAGTCAACGACCCCTATTGGTAGTAACTTCGGAAAATATAATGACTTAAGAAAGAGAGAGAGCCCATCTAGTTTATGGATAGTTTTAAATAATTCGTCCCAGCTCCATCGAAGTCAGACCAAGAGGCTTGCATCGTCTCCATAGAGCGAATCTCTCGGACAGATAATCACCCGATTAGACCTCCTTTGAACATTTTCCAATAGCTGCCTAATTTTCGAAAATAAATTAGGATTTAGTAGCTCCTCACCGTTTGCATCCGTTTGGTTTTCTGAGCCCTGCAACAAGAAGACATGCAAGATTTTATTGTTTCAATGTTATCTTTCTATGCCCTATATCCGTAATACACCGGAATGTTTGCATGACTACATTGCCTTCAGTTTTATTAACTTTTTGTGTATATCTCACGCTAAATGTATTGTTTTGTATTCCTCTTATACTAACATTCATTGTAATATGTCTATATCGAGAAGCTGCATTCTTCAACCAGCAAAAATAATGTTTTCCGAAATACTAAACATGTTCGGAACCACCCATGGCACAATTCACTGCGGCGTTGGTATATTCAGGGAGCCAAAGGGCGTATAATTATTCCTTGACTTTATACTTTGGGCTATTGACTCTAAACCCAGCAATGTCGAATAACTTATCAACTATTCCTGGTCTACACCCCAAACAACCTGACAATAGGTTTCATGTACCTGTAAGTCAGCTATACACATCGAACCCCAGTGTGATCGAACCGAGCATGTCCGATTCATCGTGTTCACACGGTTTTCAGGCGTTGATCACTCGTTACCTGGGATCGTTGACTCCGGAACAACGACTGAGCTGTATGTACTAATCACTGGAGAGTGGGGACATACCTACCCAGTATGAGCTTCGTCCATCCAGAAGGGGTCGAGTATCGTGCTTAACAGCCAAGATTCGCTAAAATATCAATTTTTCTCATTTACAAAATGTGACTCCTGACATACGACACCAAAAACAACAGGCTTCTCGTACTTGCCATAAGGAAGGTTCACACCCAGTTAAAATGTGATCAGGTCAATAATTATGGACTTCGGTGTTGGTATAACCAGAAAGCCAAAACACTTATTGAGCATGGACTTGAAAACCAGCAGGATCAGTGAACTTATGAACGACCACTGATCTACAAGTAGGCCTACGCCACGAACAATCATAGGCTCCATGTAGGCGGTAGGCCTACTGCTCACAAGTCAGATACAGACTGAACCACAGCGTAATCAAGCATTCCTGACTCTTTTACACAATAAGATCCGTGGTTATTGTGCGGATGACTCATTGTTAACTTTAGTCCACATGTCGTCCTTCGATATAGAGTAGACACAAATTACCTTGCTAGATTCACTCCCATCCGCTGCATCCATATATTCGAAGGCTCGCGTGACTTTTCGAATGATCTGTGGAAACAATCATGACGAAGTGAAATGGATATATTTATATAGATATATTTATATGGGATCTTCAAATAAATAAGAAATTGTGGCTAAAAATCGGGAATCTGGGAGTAAACTACATAGCTCAACTGACTGGGATCCGAACCGAAACTCTCGCTTCATGTGCGAGCGCTCTGCTAATTGAGGTATGGGAAACAACCGGTGGTCTCGAACCCGAGGGTCACGTTGCATTCCACAATGGGATCCGCATTTAATATATATATATATACACCACCTTTAGAGACGTCCAGCAAGCACGAAACCAGTCTTCTGAAAATAATTAGCTCTACTACATTCCGCATCTTGGCGGCTGCAACATTAAAATATTTGTTTCCTATATTCCCCGTGAGGACCTTTAACACCAGATTTAAATGACACATGTAGAATAGAATCCTTCTGCTCCCGTATTGTGGAGAATTCAGGTCTTGCACCCAACTCTGCTACCTTACTTCAGCGTTTCAGTTTTATTAGGATTTAGGATATCTGAAGATTACAATGTCCCATGAGGACCTGTAACACCAGATACAAATCCATTTGATTCTACTCAGGAGGACAAGTCCACTCCTCAAGGTTTCTGAGTAGCTCTACTGGCTTGTATTGTATTGACCTTTCTGCAGCTGTTTTTTTTCTGGACCCAGTCCCAGTTGTATGATTAAAAATTTCGTGGGTTCTGCTTGGCGTGGCGTAGGCAAGTTCCCAAACTTACAATAGGGGTGCCGTCGTGATCGCTAATTCCAGGGAACACTCAAAATCTTTCCAGAAGAGTGGGGTTGGTTGTGAATAACAGGTCAAGAATATTATTGCCTCTAGTAGGGGCCCGAATAACCTGCTCTAATTCGTGATTAGCTACGTCTAACATTTGTCCAGACAGATTGGCATGAGCTGCCCCGGGTGGACAGGCAGGGGTATCCCAATCAATACCTGGGAGGTTAAGACCCCCCTAGAATAATCAGACCTTTAGATGTCCTTCAAATCTTTTGAAGGGAATCAACCAGAGCATTCGTGTTATCAGGGGAAGCACCAAGCACCTGGGACCCGTGAAAGGACCCGATGATTACATCCTTTGCGCCTGGAATTTTGATAGAAACCCAGACAACCTCGCGGTTTGAATAAAGATCCACACGGTGGGTAGCTACTAAATCTTTTATAACAGATATGAGCTCCCCACCCCTTGAATGACCTGTATCTGTCCTCACGATAAACGGTATAATCTCGTGGGAATAATTCTTGGGCTATGAACCTTATCGTCAAGATGGGTCTCCGTTCCAATTATAACATCAGGGTTATACATATCGAGGGAGACAGCTAGGTCTGCAACCTATATTCGTGATACCACAAAAATTTACCACCATCAGTTTGAGGGCGTTCCTACGTGTAATGGTGCGACATGGAGTAATTGGGGAGTAATTGGTTCTGGCAGTATCACCACGACTACTGGTGCTGTATGCTGTCTGCCTGGATCAAAGGAATACAGGTTCACCTACTCCTAGATTGTCCAGCGCGAGTGCTAATGTCAGCTCCACGGTGGGGACGATGGTTTCCAATTATTGCTGCTACGACTCATCCAAGTTCATGTCGTGACTCAAAGAGAAGAACCCATTAAGAAGATTCATATCAACGCTATTGAATAGGCGAGAGTGGGCCACATTTAGATCAATTGCAGCTAGTACAGGGAGTACAGAGAACATTTCACGCGTTACGCGCGCAGGAGTAACGTTGGAGGAACAACTTTATTATTTTTCAATATTTGCCGAGCACTGCACTTGGTTTGACCCACTGAATATTCCCAAAATCCTTTGATGAGTACGCCCACTGACATTAAATATATTTTAGCTCTGAAGGATTTTCAGACAACTTTGAAACCAATTTCAGGCCTGCAGATGCCATTTCCTGGCATCTAGGAGAGTGTACTTAACACAATTTTCTTGTACGCTCCGCACCAACCGTTGGTGGCGTTCAGCCTAAGATGCAGCCAGACATTCGGGATCTGACAGTGATCCACCAAGCTCACCAGCTTCAAACTGACTGGACCTTTAGCCCCATTTCAGAGTCTGTGGTTGTTCCCTGAAACTTGAGTCCATTTTTGAATAGTTGACCGGAGAATAGATGGGAAGGGGGGTGTTGGAATCGTTCAAAATAGTGGAAGGGGGAAGCAGTCAAGTTTGAGAACCACTGATGTAATGTGTGCATGGCGTCGTGTTTTAGTTGTGATTCGAGCTGCGATGTTTTGTACTCTCTGTAGCTGTGCTATTTCCTCATCAGAAATTATGAGTAGTCCATTATTTAAATCCAGTCGCGAGGTTACAAACGAGTGCATGAGGGTTCCGGTGCTTCTGTCATTCAGGTTGTTGGGTATGTTTCCGATCTTGTGTATAGCTGCCATCGCGGAACGACACGTATTCTTCACATGTGGTCTGGTCAGGACCAAGCATTCTAGACTGATGCTGTTAACACGATTTTCAGACTTTTACCTCTGCTGACCTCAGATGAACTTCGACCTGACTTCGAAACAATAGGGACATGAACTCATCACGGGGAACCGACATACCAATTATCAACTTGATCCTCCCGGGTGAGGCCGAGTTATCGTGTTAACAAGCTGAAATTGACCGAAATATGGATTTCCCACAATTCCACTCATTTTACCCGGAAATGACCCCGATCTACGCTAAAATCAACAGGGGTCCTGTACTCCCCATGACAGAGGTATATACCAAATTACAGCCTGGTCGGACTGAGCATTCTGCACTTATGCTATTAACAACAAAATGGACTTGGACCTCTGTTGACCTCTGACCTAACCCCAAAACAATAGGGATCATGTACTCCTCGGGGAACATAGAAGTATGAGCTACATCCATCCAAGTGGGTCGAGTTATCGTGTTAACAAACCAGGCGTTTTTGTTTTTTATCTATCTTGTGAGGACTTCATCGTTGTATCCTTTGTGTGTGTTCTCTGAACCTTAACCTTGTCAATAGACTCTCCATCGTTAAACTTGTGAGGACTTGGACATTCTATTGTATTCCTTCTGAGGACCCAAGTATCCTTTGTTTGGGTCCTCAGAGAGTATGCAAGGCATGTACACACGCACGAGCACACACGCACACACACACACACACGCACATACACACACGAACACACACGCATGCATACACACACACTGTCATGACTGCATATATTCCTTAGACTTCGTCAAAAATAGTCAGGGAACGGATTAAACACGCGTGGTCGATCCTGATGAAATGGGACCGAAAAGGTATCAGCTCGGAGACACTGCCCACAAAGTTGTAAGGAGTAGGTCGATGGAAGACTCTCGTTCAGGGCTGCCAACCCAATCATATTCTATTATTTGCAATATAAAATACAATATATGGCCACATCAACAGTCCCAGTCACATTTGGACGTTTTCCAGAGTAAATATACAGGACAGGAAGGATGATCCATATCTGTCTGCATGCGACTCAGTCAGTTGGGAACACATCTACCGGAATCCAGCGGAAACTATACTAGACGAGTTACCTCTTGCAGCTTCTCGTTGTGTGTCTTCTCTTCCTCATTTGTGATCGCCTGTTTTACCTGTAATGTAAGGTGAATATAAAGTGATGGCCGAACGTTGCAAAAGCTGCCTTTCAACAGGCCTCCATGAAACTTGGTGATAGCATACACGATAGAACGTAGCTAGCCAAGTTGAACGTCACTTGTGGGTCGAAGGACCGCACTTAATTTACATCCAGGCTTACAATGACAGCCGCAGGGTCAAGTATTGTTTAAAGTTAGCAGTAATGTAGTATCAAGGAAAAAATAAGTGAATCAGTCCGCTGAATCACGACGTTCATACCAGGTCAGAGTCCTTAAAAGTTTGAACCATTTTATTTGCAAAAATACAAATATGATTAGACATAAGTAAAGAAATTTAAAAAGGCCATTCTACACATAAAATTGACGATGAACTTAATTAAGTAAAGAAATTTGAAAAGGCCATTCTACCCATAAAATTGACGATGAACTTAAGTAAATGACA
>JAUOBX010466642.1:0-10317 GCA_032360705.1 Eupentacta quinquesemita
GCCCCAAGTTTCAAGAAGTCACGTTAAAGTCAAAGTGTTCTCACTACCACATGGGAGTGGCCTATATACAGTTTTCTTATAAGCCCACACGTGGGTTTCAATGCCACTCCCTTTCGCATATCCACATTTATTCCGATTGTTATATCTCTTACATGTATTTGTGTGGTACTCAATACTTATATTGTAAATATGTGGAGAAACAAATAAATTAATGAATGAACCCGTAACCCGTAACCCTTAACCCGTAACCCTTAACCCGTAAACCTAACCCTGAACAGTTACTCAAATTAACGTACATTGTAGAGACTGCGTTCGCTTCCATCTCCCGTCCAATGCCATATTACGTGGATGTCCAATGCCATGAGCCAACTTGTTATAGATCTGTTCGTCCAGGCATCCTACTGCTGAGGCAAAGGCTGGGCGATCAAACTATTCCACTCAGCACTCACACCAAGCGGGTCATTCAATGCCGTGTTCAGCTCTCCTTTGATTTTCTGTATGTAGATAGCGCATTCACTTCTAGCCCGAGAGCCTAAATCATCTTTTCGGTAACCCGTAAACTTGTCTTTAAATCCATTAATATAAAAACGTGGGGGGGACGAAAACGTGAACGGAAAATGACGCACCGTCAGTACTATGACGTCTTTACCGGTTCTCTTCTTACGGATCACATGATACTTATCCTTAGCGTACTCAGCATACTGCCGAGCGTATCTCTGCACAGAGAATGCATAAGATGACTCGACTGGTTCATCTGGTATCGGATCGACTAGAGCGCACTCTTGGAGCAGGACCAGGTGCAGACTTGCGCCGATCACGAACACGCTCAAAGCAGACTCTGCGAAACTATCCTGCTGCAGGACCCCGATTATGTTGATTGCCATCGCACTTTCCTGGGCTGCTATCATTCGGAAGAGCTCCTCTTTCTCTGCTCCCGATTCCTTCTGAGGGTTGTAAACGTTCATGATCCAAGTTGTCAAAGCAGCTATCTGGCCATCGATTTCGTCTATGGTGTTCTGCGTCACCTCCTGGTGCACGATCTTCTGGATTTCCTCGTAGACTTCCGTGAAGTAACTTGGGAGAGCGTTATCACCGAAGATTGAACTAATGATTTCAGCACCGATGGCCTTTCCCACACCAGATAATAGTCCCTTGCCAAGCTGCTTGGCAATTTTGGATACTATCGCTGATGCCACGATGTTTTGAACTGTCTTCAGTGGGACCTGTAACCAATTATAAAGACACGAAATTGATGGTTAATAAAGGGAGTTTTCATAACCTGTTTGGTTGTACTACGTATCATCGGATAATTAAGCTACAAAACAAGTTTCGGGCACTTCCGTTGACGATAAGTGTTTCGTTGACGATATTTAAGCCCACTGGACTGTTGAAAAGACTCAAATTTTACCCAGCCATATCCAGATGTGCCGGATAGTCGTTTGGCACTGGCCTCTTGGTCATTCACGTGGCATCTCGAACTCTGCTAGATAGTCGCCATGTCCATGGTCTATGGGTTATGGTCAAAGGAATCGGTAGGCCTGCATGCAAAACTACATCGTCAATTGATTATATTCCCGAGACGCGTCAAGTGTGAGAATTATGGTTTTGTAGGTGTAGCGCCGTCTTCGCCGCTGTCTCTGCCTGCCCCCGAGAAACTTCATTCGTTAGCGCAATAACTCTTCAACGCTTCGTCCGGTTGTTTTGAAACTAGGTACACATGTCCGTCCTAGTAGAACCTCGGATGGGTTCGTAAGCGCCGTTCCCTAATGACCGATGCCCTTTCTTTTGCATGTTTGTCCGATTTACACAAAACTCGGTGGGTGTGGACTTCAGTTGGTCCCGAGAAACATGGCGGTTATTTGAAGGACACTGGAGGTCAAATGTGCGTGATTTATGAAATTTTCCTGACTTTGTCGGATTCGATCGAAACATGGTGGATGTGGACTTTGGTTGGTACTGAACAGCATGTGGGTCATTTCAAGGTCACAGGAGGTCAAATATGCTCATAGTTCATGCGATTTTCCTAACTTTTCCGGATTTAAACAAAACTCGGTGGATGTGGACTTCAGTGAGTCTTGAACAACATGACGGTAATTTTTAGGTCATCGGAGGTCAAATTGACATGTCAAATTGACGGCAGTGGTTTGTCACAATCTCGATGAAGCTTCCACCCCCAGGTTCCTAGTTCTCTGAAGCCTATTTTACTGTTAGTCAGGCAACCCCACTAACAATATCCATGCTCCTACCCACTTCATCCTTTCCTATTTGGCTAAATCCCTCCAGGCCCCCATTTCAATCCCATGCAAACACTTTAATCAGATTAATATCTCACCTATAAAATACAGGGTTCTCTCTAGTTGAGAGTTTATTCAAACAAAATGTGTGCCATTGCATGCGGCTGCACATTTAACAAATAATCATGCACAAATCAGCCACAGACTCTTCATTACGTTACTGATATGTCAGCTGCTTCCATACTGCGTAGAGGGTTCTCCATAATAAAAAAACAGAGAATATACTGTGAAATTATGAGAATAATTATTCGAAGGTCACTTGTAGGTCCCTCCATGCCTTCCTTGTTGATTCAAACTCCCGAGAGAGAATACAAGTTTATGACTTGTTTGTAGGAAGCAGTTATCGTCCCTGCCAGTAGGCTTGGTAGGAAGCCCACCCAGATCTATCACGGCCTTTCTCATGATTTGCTTGGCTCATGCTCTCGATTCGCTTCACCCATGCTAAAGCTTACACTTCGCTTGCTTAAACGAGAGAATCATATCCAAATTACACAAATAAATGACGGACGAGACGCATTTGAGTGATACGAGTGGATTATGGGCATAATTAGCTCTTAGGTTCATCAGTGCATGACATCTCAAATATGTGAAGAAGTTCTATGAAGCATTCTTATCACTATCAAACAAAACCATCATATGCCATGAAGAATTGACAGACTATATGCACTTTGAAGGATTTAAGGCCCCAATGAGCTTGAATAGCTCATGAGTTCATTGGTTGTTAGCAATTCACACTTCCCTGGAGATGATCTACTAAGGAAACTCAGATCTATAAGACACAGGAAACATAATAAAAATCCATCAAAAAATGAAGGAGACTGATACATTTTGTGTGAATTGTGGACAGACGAGGACGCAGGACGTCAGACGACGGGCCCCTCGTCATCGCATGAGGTCATCTCGTCCGAAATGCCGGGTGACCCCTAAATCCCACACTCCACAACACATGATTTCATTACTGTGTTTTCTTGGATGGTAAATACAGTGGAAAGTATCTGGGGACTTACCGGCCAATCTCCCCCATTGGTACTCATTACGCAAGACACGCTGAAGGCTTCTCCAGTCCAGTTCGTCGGCTTAATGAGATAGATACCATCATCTATGTTTCCATCCATGAAGGCGTCGTAGCAGTCAGTATAGAATGGATCACATGTCAGCCCATCGCCCTGGAAACCATCATCGCACTGGCAGTTTCCGGCGCCATCCTGTACTCTGCAGTGAGCGTTAGACACACATTCAACCACTCCGCCGACGAGCTCTCCGTTGACACAGGAACTCACTGTACAATCATCGTTGTCGCACGCATGACCATTCTGTAGGGAAAATATGACAAATGGTATGTCGAGCGGTGCTTCCCTAAATCAATCATTGTTGCCCACTCCGGGCTGCAGTCGTTCACATGTTTTGTACCAGGAGATCCTAGTAACACATGAGTACCTTATATCTCCATAGAAACAAAGAGCGATTAGAAACAAACTTACCCCAATAACGCCACAGCCTTCCTTGTAGCATCCGCAGTCTCCCGGTCTCACACAGTTGGACCCCTCCATCAGGTAGTTGGTAGGACATACGCAGGTGTGTCCGTCTGAAGAGCAGTCGTTGTCACACTTCTCGGTACCACTTGGATCCGCGCAAGTAGCATAACATTGCCTGCATGTCCTACTCAATATCATGTTACGAGGGCAACACAGCGTCGGTTCTGAAAATACCAAACGAAACAGAACTATTCAAATTAGCGCAGTTGGTGTCCATGGGATACGAGGTGTTTCATCATTGACTGTTAGCTTCGTATAATACTGTTGTCTTCTATCCACCGTTAGGGATGTGAATTCGGTGGTGGAGTGGGGTTAGTGTTAGCGAATGAGGATAGGAAATAATTTAAATCGAAAGTGAATCTAAGTATCATTTTCACATCATCTCGAACATTTATACCAAGTTTGATCTTGGTCCACTTGGGTGGGGCCGATTTAATTATAACGTAGTTGTGGTACCAATGATTGTGTTTAGCATTTCCCACAATATTGAAGAATTGCAATGGAATTGGAAGGTACGCAGCAACTTTTCACAGAACAAATGGAAAAGTTTGTTCGTCTGTGTAAACTGCATCTGGTGACCTACTTTGATCTCATTTGACCTCCTGACCTCATTGGTCAAATGTCATGCTGGTTTCATCAAACCAACCATTCTTGCAAATATTTCACCCGTCTGCTGTTCTGGAAACCAGGGTATCAGAATCCCCATTAGGCTGCCTGGCGCCGACCTATGACAGCGCATTGTCTGTCTCTATTGCCATACACCGACTTCTACCATCGAGTCGAGCCTGGCGAATCGGCTGGATAAAGTCAACCCCGGAGTTCTTGAACATACCCCGGAGTTCTTGAACATCCGCCACCTCATATCTAGAGTGCCATAGAGAGATATTACAGGAACCAAACCGGGTTCAGATTGGGCCCAGGCGGAGGGAACCAGATACCCAACAGCGAAGTGCCGAACACAAGGCCACAGACGTCGGGGATTTCTCATATTCCAGACTCGGGGTCCCAGGGGCTTTTCCCCGTACCCTTCATATCGAACCCTTGATATGTTGCATCTCCCTACAGTTGGCAGCCGCGTCAGTGGCATCTGAATACTGTGTTTGATTGTACGTATAAATAGACTGAGTCGACCATGACGCATAGGGTCCACACCATCGTCAGTCGACTCCATACGACGAACACCAATTCGACAATTCAGATGGCTATGGGTAGGAGTATACCAATTCCTGATCCTCTTGTGATAGATTCAATGAGTCGGGCGGATTAGCTGAGTCAGTGAAACTCCAGACTAAGGGAGTAAGTACAACTTTATTGATCCGAAACGGAAATTCAGGTACTCGCACGTACAGAAACATCGAAAGAACTAAAGAATAAACAATCGTAGAAATATATACTCAATATATACAGGTAATACTATAATCTGTAAGACGATAAGAAGTTAGCGCACCAGTTTCTCATTATAACGTTTAATTGCACGTGGAATGAATGAATTGCGATGCCTATCTGTTCTAAGGCACGGGAGCCTCAACCTGCCAATGCCTCTTTGTATCTGTTTGTCTCGAAGAAGTTTGTGTAAGGGGTGACTTGTGTCAGTCCAAATGATGTCAAGTTTGGACTCGATGAGGCATTGGTAAATTGAGTCGACCGACTGCCGAGACTCTCCAACCACTTCACTTGCTTTCTTTACTATACTGTCGATACGGTTCTTTTCTATTCCAGTGATATTGCCACCCCAGCATATCAAGCAGTAACGCAACACCCACTAATGATCAGTAGATTGCGAGTTCGAATGCCAGTTGGGCAGGTGATGCTTTCCGAAGTGCTGCTGGACAGCGCATGTCTCTCGATAGTCTCACGGTACCCGCGTGTGAAAGGTGTGTCATGTGAGGTGGCTTGTGAAAAGTAGTGTGCGCCGCATGTGGCAGCCACTATTGGGAAATCCCCCGGGGACACGATTACGTGACACACCGCTCCAGTGCGTCAGGAGAGAACAGGAAGGGTTGTGGGGGATTGACAAATCTGTGAATACTTCAAGGCTGTAAACAGTGATAATGCACTATCTAAGAACCGGATAATATATAATAAGTCATGCCGATCCTGCTGACCCATATATTGAATAGTGGCTATTTTGTAAATCAAAATGTCCAGCACTTTTGATAAGACATGAACAATGTTTTGGATAGCGATCAGTCTGACCAGATGGTCAAAGATATGGTGCCTCCTGATCGAACATTCAACTTAAACCATATTTTAGGCAAACCGTGTGCAATGGCATATGCTGACCATAATCAATTTTGAAATGATCACCACTTATTGTTGATAAGAACGGTACTTCTGCATTACTATTGGAACTGATGGAATTGCCTCCTAAAACAACAATCACAATAGCCCTATAGCCACTACACACAAACATACATTTTCTTATATATATATGAACATTTACCTACAGAAATGACGGCTATTTTCAAAGCTCAGAATTACCACCGAGACGAGCTCGAATATAATGGAATATATATGGAATTCTCCATATTCGAAATGAACAAGAAGTGCAATAAAATTGCTTTAGGCAGGGCTATCTTCAAAAACCAATTTCTTGGACATCATAATCCCTACTATCACCTATTTTCTTTGTTATAGGAACGGCGGGATGATTTTGTCCGTCATCACAGCGCTCTGAGACTCGACTGTGTATTGCGCTTAATGGAAACTGTTTCATTATTATTTATTATTATTCCGATTCTCACTTTTTTTTTTGCATTCTTCGTGATATGGAAGTATTGCAATGCTCGACTGTTCCTAAACCGGGCAACGATCAGTTGCAGGTTTTCCCATGAAGACATTTCGTAAAATGCATTATTTCACTGAAAGAGTTTTTTCTACGAGATAAGAAGATCGCTATGCTGAATTTACACTTACAATAAGTGAACAGCAATGAGGAAACAAGATCACCTCTGTTTTTCTATGCATTGTCATTTCAAACTATGACATTATCATCGGTTTTTATGAATTACTTCAGCACCCTTGTATTCGATCCATGATGACTATAGGAAGAATATCTGATTGGCTGTCCAATCACATGATCATCTAACAAATGCGCTAATATTTCTGAGCATTCATAACTTTTTCACAAACAACAAGAAATCAAGCATACTCAGCCCAAATACTACTCTTAGTTCAAATTATTACTAGAAAACATGCTCTGAAATATCAATACTCACTGAATATGTCTCTCTCTGCCACTGATTCTACATTTCCGGGGTAATACTGAAATTAAATGATAGACTTCTGTCAAGACTTCTTTCATCGCACATGTTTGGCCGTTAATAATCTTAGTGGTTGTGTTGGTCTTTGTTCCCGTTTGCCTCGTTTCTGTTCAATGATTCATTCAAGTTGTCAAAATTTCCCCCAGATCGCCTCTTCCTGACTCGCTTGTTTGCGTGCATAGAGGTTTACAAAACGTGAAATGATTGTAAGACTGCCTTATCATGCCTTATTCTGAGAGGGAGTCGTTAAACCAGTTATGGAACGCCCAAACGCCAGTAGGTTTATTGTTTATGACTTGCTGGACAGTCTGTTGTTTCCACTGCGTATCACTTCCACCAAGAAAAATACTCTTGGGCTGGCACAGCCAAGCTCTTACAAACGATACTGAGAGATCACAAATACAGGACAATCGCAAATCATACTTTTATGCACACCACGTGCGATTTTGGGGGAGAATTGAGTTACTTCATTTGGTAAATATTTCTGATAGGTAACGGCATATCAATATGCACATGCAACCTGGTATTTCTTGGATATGTGAAGTGTTGGAACCATAGCATTAAATGGAGGGGGCGGGGTCGCAAACTGGGGCTGTCGTTTGCCCATGTTCACCGCCCATTCCATACACTTAAGGTGTAGTTGAAGAGTTGTTATCTGAATGTACACGAGTATTAGTGCATATATAGAACTGGCAACAGATCAAGCGATATACATTGGGAAAATTGCCATTTGCCTTTTATCCCCCCAACGTTAGCATTTGCTGATGGTAATTATATTTCGGTCGATTACCGATTGATGAAGGTTTGCCTCTACCTCCTAATATTAGGGCGATATTTAATTGATTGCCCTTCCTCGAAGTATATAGGGGGTCCTCATCCCCGCCAAAATCGCCGTCCGTACCGGTGCGACAAATCAGACACACAAAACACACATTTTGTGAAACGGAGACAACGGAAATATTGCACAGCCTTCATTCCCCCTCCTCATCCAATTTTCTTTCTGTCGGGTTCCTCATAATACACAGTTAACAATGTAATCCTCATAATGATTTTCTCTAATTAAAATACTCCCTTCCTCCTTCACAGACTAGCAATCATCTTTTGTTTAGTACAGCCACTATCCCCTAATACAACATGCTCGTTGGTGCAGTTCTTACATCAGGCCCGAATACAATGAACGTTTCCTAGGCCATATACTGTCAATGCGCATGGGTATTCCCCTATTCATATTATGACGGTTGTCAGTCACTGGCCATGATGGAACGGAATACGTCGTTGCGCGTGGAACATTCGAATATTTTTGCACTTCATCAGTCACTCGAACAAGAATCAGTAGCTAGGAAGAGAGTTCAAACAGACATAATGTAAAGAGTTATTACAGTTCCTTCGAATGTGGAACACTTGCATAGCAAATCTGCTAGAAGTATACTTTTATATGTTCCTAACGCTTAATAAACTTGGTATAGGTCAGATCATATATACGTTTTTGTGGTTGGCTTCGATGACGTTCCTATGTTCCAGCCTCTCTATGTTCCCACCATATCATCGCTCGACTGGTCAAAACAAAATAATAAGAGGTCGGGACATTGTGTTATGACCCCGCTAAAGGCCTATATTTTGGATGGAAATGTAGCCTCTTAAAGAGCATATAGCCGTAATGTTTTTACTCATTCAATTTTCCTACCAATACGTCTTACGGTTGGAATAGGCATGGGCAATATGAGAAAGGTGCCAATATTTTAGTCCCTCTTCTGTCCTCCAAGATGGAAGGGAAAAATATAGGTAGACTCTGTTAATTTGGTACCTGTCCATCACAAACACTGCAGGCCTATACAGAAAATACAGCCTCGATTATGCATGCATATATAGACCCACGTATGTTTATTTATGGTGCATCTTTGGGGTGTTTCAAGGCTGATTCGATAATTCACCGTCAGCTTTATTTATAGTATCATTTCCACTCGGTCAAGTTTGAAAATAATGCTAGTACGGGAGTCAATTGGAAAATTGCGCTGTACCAAGCGATCAGAATTTTCAGCTGGACTTTTCAAATGTGCAGAAGTCAGCAGCCCTCCCCCCTCTCTCTCTCCTCCCTTCGCAACAGCCCTGATTACTGGCGTCATGAAGAGACATGGTGAAATAAATGAAAAGTAAAACCGATACCCAAAAGTAAGTCATGCGATGATTTTAGTGAACTCACCACTTGTGCAAAAGACAAGGTAGAAGCGGCCAGGAAGGCGACCAAACGCAGCACACGAAACTCCATCTTATTGCTTAACGGGCTGCGGCTATAAAAGGTTCATCATTTCGACAAGTGCTTTTTGTATGGTAATTTAGCCTCAATTCGGCAGTTCCAGACATACAGAAGATCGTCGGTGCCATCTGAAATATTACCTACCGTAATCATGTATTGATATGTGTTGTAATTTACGACACATTCAGGAACATATAGACACCCGTAGTATCAGGAGTAACTGCAACACGACACGTTTGCTGATTGGTCATGAGAGGAAATATGTCTATTTGCCATTGGTTCAACATAGCCACTTACAGCCACCAATGAACGTTATTCACGTTGGCAGCGAATAACATATAGCGATAACCAGCCTCGTTCGTTCAACTATCGTACTCAAAGTTTTCGTCTCATCCCGACGCAAGGTATTTGACATTTGACATTCATATTTACAATACACAGATGGGCAAATACTGGAATTCACTTAGGGCCTAGATGTATCGAACCACTGTTTCCCCGGCCACCCTGACGAATGATCGGTACGTTTTTCTTCGATCACTTGATAGCCTTGTTCCACAGTGAGCCTTGCTTCTCGCTCCAACGGTAGTGCTAATATGAGTCCCGTTCATGTGTTATTCGGCAGGAGTGCCTAGTCCCAAAGTGATAACTGTCAACTCAACACATGTTTCTTAGTTTTACAATTTCAAAAATATCAGAATATTTACATCGAGCGTCAGTGAGTGATGATAATGTATTGTACATAGCTAACCAAGCAATACATGCCAGTTATCAGTTGTTACATAGAGACGGAAGCTGGAAATTCACTCCCAGTGGAGCTTAGGTCCATGGTCTCCATCGATCAATTCAGGTGCCGTCTTAAAACTTTTCTGTTCGCACAGTATTACTAGGCTGCTCTCTCCTTTGGTTTTTTGTGGTATTCCCTTCATTCATTATGCGCTTTGAGCAGCCGTGGGCTGGATTCAGCGCTATAT
>JAUOBX010466753.1:0-10317 GCA_032360705.1 Eupentacta quinquesemita
GATGAAAGAGCACATTCTTTGCCAAAAAATTCTCAAAATCTTGGGTCCTGGGGGTAGTTTGATTTCATTTGGTAGAGGATGACTGATTTATTTCAAATAAGTTGATAGTCTAGCATATTTATAGAGGCATCTGTGCAAATTTGTTCTTAGCAAACAATCGTTGGTATTACAGTACAGACCGAGTGATTACCTTTCTCATCTTATTTGTGCTTTTGACAGACCATTACCATACTGTGCAGCACCTGCTAGTCTGTAAACACAAATTAGGCATTTGGGTGTGCAAACCGCCCCGAGTGTATATTCCCGCAATAATTATGAATATTGACCTCTGATGATTAGGAAAACCCATGTCAATTCAACCTATGATGACCTTGAAGTCAGCTTCATGTTGTTCAGGACCAACTATAACTATCCAATTCTGACAAAATTAGCAAATCGCCTAGATCACCCAAATTTGACCAGAATAGATGGCAGCAGTCATGCAGCAATGCCCACGTTTGACTCCATCCAATAGTTCACTGGTGTGGACATGTGTACTATAAAGTTCCAAAGCGATTGGACGAATGGTTAGAGAGTCATTCCGCCAGTGCCTAAAATTTCTGGCAACAGAGATGGTTGCGGCTTCACACCCAGGAGCCTAATATACCAAGACACTCTACGCATTGGGAGGTGTGGTAGGC
Organism: Eupentacta quinquesemita; assembly: GCA_032360705.1. NCBI lineage: Eukaryota > Metazoa > Echinodermata > Holothuroidea > Dendrochirotida > Sclerodactylidae > Eupentacta > Eupentacta quinquesemita. The sequence goes on from JAUOBX010466753.1 coordinate 681, forward strand.
AGAACTTTTGGGCCCAAGAGAAATTCGGGCCTCATAATAATAATCCAAAGGACACGGCAGTGTTGGCCCTGAGCAGCGCAATTGTGGGATTCTCACACTTCTCGTGCCAATCCCGCATTGTAAAACATGTGGGGGGAATGGATAAAAATAGTTTTTTAGGTCATGCCTGATTTAATCAGCTTCTAAACAGTACTGCTGATGCATATAACTACTACAACATCATTTCATGTCGAAGATGTTCGAATTTATGTGCAATTTGGAATTTGCGATCCTGCATCTCTCTCGAATTGTTAAAATTCCCCACGGCCAAATGGGCTGGAAGTTGAAGCAGCATCAAATGGCTATCAGAATATATTTTCAAGGGGCTCCACAGTCTCCAGTAAGCACATCAGTGGTCATGATCTTTGGTGCCCTTCTAATCGTTAGTCTGTCTTTTTCCTTTCAGAGCACAAGCCAGGACATGGTTCTCGACTGGCTGGTTCACGATGTTATATGCAATAGACACCTGCGAGTCGATTAACCTTTACGGGATGGTCTACGAAAACTATTGCAGGTATGTCACTTCCTTGTTAAACGAAGTTTATAGCGTCCACAGCTGACTGCAGTGGGTCCAGTCCATGGTATGCCATTGACAAGTGGCTTCGAGAAGTACCCTGTCTTATTGGCCAGTGGCTCCGGGAGACTCCACTTCAGATTGTGCCCAAGGACGCTCAGAATTAAAGTTCCGGCTATTCTACATATTTGCTCGGTTGCAGTCATTCATTTGGATGAGGACTATGAAAAATGATCAAGGGTCCCATAACTGGGGCCCCTGGTTATTACCAGAATGTTACATAAAATAAATAATGAATCAATAAACGACTTGATATAGGGCTGCAATCATGCCATACGTTGGGCAGCGCTTTACACACAGTATGCTAGGTGGAAGGAATTAGCCCTAAAGCTCGACTTGAGTGACATGAGTAGGGAGCAGAGGCGCTGGAAAGCTGCAATCTCCCAGCTTCGTCCTAGTCACAGGAACATGCCCAAGGAACGTAGGGCACAAACTGTAGAGGAGACATCAGTATATAGTTGCATTTTGCTTACATTGATTTGAAGGATAGGCTCTGAAGACACTCATTTAAGTTTGCCCATTCTTAGCCATTTGATTCATTCAATCCATTATTACCAGCAAAGCTTGTCTGGCTTTTGTGAAGAGCACCTCTACGAGAACTATTGCAGGTATGCCACTTCCTTGTTGAACGAACGTTAGCGTCCACAGTTGACTGTATATAGTGGATCAGGTCCACGATGTGCCCTGTCTAATAGTGGCCAGTGACTCCACTCCATATGGTACCTAATGATGCTTAAAATGAAAGCTCCAGCTATTCTACATATTTGCTTGGTGCAGTCATCCATTGGACTGGGGACCATAAAAATTATCAAGGGTCCTATAACTGGAAGAGGTGGACCCCTGGGTATTACTCTAAATGTCACATTTGGCTTGCATTGAATAGAAGACTCTCAGGACACACATTTTCAAGTCTGCTCTGTTTCAACAGCCAACATTTGATTCATTAATTCCAATATTTTCAACAGAGATTGTCTTTTTATTTTGTGAAAGGCTGCTAACTGCGTTTAGAACACATGGGCTCCTAGGAAACAAATCTCAAGTTTGCCCTTCTTTAGCCAAAATTTGATTAAATAAACCCAGTGTTATTGACAGAGATTTTCTGCCATTCGTGAAAAGACCGCTAACGGTTTACAACACATGTAAGAATAAGCACATGGTATTACATGTCTATTGTATGAGATCATCTAAAGGGAGAGCCAGTGCTGTCTAACAATTGAGAAACATAGTATGGTACGACTCCTCGTCAAGGACTGTGGCTATTACAGGGTCGACGACTCAGGAGCATCCAAAATTAGCGCTGACTACATTGTAAGGATCCACAACTCTCCTATTCTTTCCTTCTAGTGAGCATCGGAAAAGCAAGCATCATCCCACTCCCCGCAATCCTATTTTGAGGATTCAGTGCAGCTACTACTGGGATGCACAAATCAGAAACATCAGACAATAGTGGTACCTTTTACTAAGTGAAGACATTGGATGCATTTGCGTCTTTTGCGAAGACTCACAACTCCCTTATTTTATTCCTCCCAGTGAGCATCCAGATGAGCTGACACTATATACCACTACTACCCCTCGTCAAGTACCGAGTGTAACTACTACAGTGTTGCACAACTCAGAAGCGTTGGACAATATTGCAGTTAATATTACTTAGTGAAGACATCGAATATCAATGCAAGGTTTCATGACTCTTCTATTTTCTTTGATTTTACTACTACATGACTCAAGAACATCAGGCAATAGTGCAACTCTTACTGAAGACATTGAGTACACTTCGAGGATTCCCATCCTTCCATTTCCTTTCCGTAATTGAAAACATTGCAAAGATTCACAACTCTTCTTGTTCTTTTTCAGTGAGCATCCAGAGGAGCGGACACCGTACCATTACTACGATCCCGCGTCGAGGACGGAGTGCGGCTACTACAGGGTCAGTGAGGTGCGTCTCTCTGGGGGCCATCTCTTTATAACGGAGAAGGCAATTTTTGCCCGGTGGTCGTGGCTCTATAGGATGTACTTTCACCACCCCGACTGGACCAACAGCACCAAACGGGACAGCATCCAGTCTCTGAAGACGCCCTTCCTGCGGCGGTACGAGATAGCGGGGCACCATCTCTTCTCGCGGCACCCCTGGTGGAAGCTGTACTTCCACTTTGCCGGTTTATTCTACCCTGTCGTCCACTGAGGACGTCTTGGCTGATTATTTGTTTGCATCGTGCGAGGTGTCTGGATGGATGCCTGGATGGTGGTCACAATCATGGGCTGGTAACAGTTTATTCCCAGGGTATTTGTTATTGCAAGCAATTTCTTTTTTTTTACTCGTGCATGAATATGTGATGTCGTCATCCACCGTTTATTGGCACCGGGCATCACCACTCACGATTGTATGCTCTCCATGCCTTTCGGTCACTTGTAAGTGCTGTTAAGAGTTTCTGATCCTATGACATGGCTATACCTCAATTTGAGGGGATGAAACTGAGAGGTAACAGATGGCAACACATTTGTGACAGGGTTGCCAACTTGGGACCAGTCAGCACCAAATTGTTGCTATTTGTCGGCATTTAGGTTGACGGTAACGGACCCACCTAGAACCTACCACCTCTTACCTACCTCTTCACCACTACGTCGCTGCTGCATCACTAACCTGCAGAGGCAGACGATATAGTAGAGCTTTGTAACCAATAGAGGGCGCTATTCCTCTTTGCTCATTAATATTTGGGTGATGTAGATGTCAACCAGCCCAATGGCCATGGAGACATAACCCTATTTGACAAGCTGGCAAACTCAGTATTGCATGATGATATGCACATTTCGATGCTGATGTATGTAATATGAAACGGTTGGGAGGTGCCATTATCAGCCATTTGGGTGTTTCAAAGATCAGGCTCCCCCTATAAGTTCTACCACATGGGGTGTAAAAATTCAGACCGACAGCGAGCTAAACAAATTCCTAACAGGGTTGGTTCAGGCAAACTGATGCTTGTGTATGATGTCATTCTGTGTGTATGAATGAATGAAGCTGTGCGAGGCAAACAATATCGAGCACCCATTTCAGTTGGCTACCTATCACATCACAGTCACTGCGGCCCGCCAGATGCTCCAAGGTGAGAAATTTCAGTGAGTGAAATGATTGATAACAGCTTGGAAGTTCTATGCTCAATCAAACCTTCTGGGCCCTAGAAACTGCATACAGGTCAGGTCAGTTGGTGGGAACGTTTCTTTGGCGATGGTATGTTGGCCTATAGATAAACGCAGGGATATGATAACTGCTCTAAATAAGACGAACCTTAGATGCCATTTTGCAGCTGGGAAAGGGCCTTTCCCGGTGATCGGAGTTGCATATTTTCCTCTACAAAAGGTTGGACAGCCCTGCTCTAACATGGAATCGTATTGACCTTAGGCTTTGCTATATGTAGCCAGACTTCCTACACACGCTCTAGTATCGTACATGATGATTTAAATAAAAAATCTGATAACTCTCACAGGGGGGAAAAACCAATGCCCATTTCAGTTCAAAAAATAATAATCTAGGTGCCCCTTGCTTAAATTATCTTCATTTGACATTCAGAAAAGAAAAATCCTTGTGTGAGCAAGACATATATCTTGTATATTGTAATGAAAAATCATATACTAACCATAACCTAATAATACAATAACTGTGTGCAGTGATCAATCATATTTGGAAAAATACACCAAAGAAACAAACGAACAATTGGACATGATGCTGCTCCTTGGATATGTGCTACTCATAAAATATTCCGCTGTACCTATCTGTGTGTTGATACCATAAATGTTCTGAAGCCAGTGATTAGCAGGATAAGTCTGTTCCCCGGGTGCCCCTGGCTGGAATCATCTCCATTTTGACAGCGAAAAAAAAAATCTTGTCTGTGAGCTAGACATATATCTTGTATATTTCAATGAATAATCATAAACCATAACCTGATAATACAATACCTGTGTGCAGTGATCAATAAAAAAATAAAAAATACACCAAAGAAACGAACGAACAATTGGACATGATGCCGCTTCTTGGATATGTGCTACTAATAAAATATTCCGCTGTAACTATCTGTGCGTTGATACCATAAATGTTTTGAAGCCAGTAAATGGCAGAATAAGTCTTTTCCCCAGGTGCCCCTCGCTAGAATCATCTCCATTTCCACATCCAAAAAAAACCAATTCCTGTCTGTGAGCAAGACATATATCTTGTATATTTTAATGAAAAATTATATACTAACCATAACCTAATAATACAATAACTGTGTGATCAATCATATTTGAAAAAATACATCATAGAAACAAACAAACAATTGGACATGATGCCGCTTCTTGGATATGTGCTACTAATAAAATATTCCGCTGTAACCGTCTGTGTGTTGATCCCCTGAATGTTTTGGAGCCAGTGAATGACAGAATTAGTCTGAATTTGACATCCAAAAAAGAAAAAAAATTCTTGCCTCCTGGCAAGACATAGATTTGGTACATTTCAATGTTTAATTTGTATACTAGAGGTGAGATTCAATATGTGCGGATGGGGGATCTGGTATGAATGTTCAAATCCGGCCGAAGTCAGGAGGAGATTGTAGGATGATGCGCGAACACGATGAATATGTGATTGTTCATAGATACGGACATCTTCATAAGAAGATATTCCATGTAACTTACTTGCAGTATCCAACGATAATGATGCATCGGTGTGCGTGGTGATTTTACTGATGCAGGGCTTGTTCCATCTCATTGGAAATAATTGTTGCCACTTCGGAATATGTTCCATCTCAGTTACCCTAATATATACAGCTTATTCGGGCACTTTCCACATTTGTGTTCATGTAAAAGTGGCGTTTATGTGTTTTGCCGCATCCACACATGGAATCTCACCTAACCCTAACCCTAACCTAATAGTACAATAACTGTATGCAATGATTGATCATATTTGAAGAAAAAAACATTAAAGAAATTCTCGAACAATTGGACATGACGCCGCTTCTTGGATATGAATGTGTTGCTAATAAAATGTTGAGCTGTAACATTCTTTGTGTTGATACTGTAAATGTTCCGAGGACTGCGCTGTATTTCAGTTTAGTCAATGTCTGAAGAGGCTTTGTGGATGGCAACATTGAATAGTATTTTCTATACGAACGACGCGACTATGTGTGTATGTATATATATATATTGAACAATTTCCCTATTTAGGCCCAACACTAGAGATATGAGTCATCTGTATGCGTGGTGATAATATATTCTCAATCCTTCATTTGGATGCAATTTTCTTTATTTTACTGCAGGGGCTGGTATTTTATAGTTAGTAATGATGATTGTGTACATTTTGTTTGTGGTGCGTATGAATACCATGGGCATGTTTTGTTCTATTGAAAGTCTTGTAGATATTCATTGTTATCATCCAATATCATTATCCCCTCCGTCTTGTATGTTATCGTTTTGCGTGGCATGTGAAACTTTCTGTTTATGATCGTTTGTCACTAATATTATATGATATGATGTTGACAGAATTACCCACGCGATGTATCAGGAGCATCTCCAAAATGCTGCTGTTGCAACCATATCAATAATATTATTATTGCTATCGCGCATATCACAGCCACAAGTAGCATCTCTAGATGCTAAACTGATGGTGATAGATAGCTTGAATGATTCTCCAGCTACTATTCAGGGGACTCTATTGATAATGATGATATCCCGTGCTTATATAGCACTTTTCCACATCAATGACGTGCTCAAAGCACTTCACGGATATTACCCTGATCACAGGAAACTGGCACACTCCATGACAACTGTAGATCTGTGTGTGTCACATAATTCCTTTAAATATTGTGGTGAAAATGAGTGAACAGGGTTTAATGCAAGTCAATAACAATATTGTGTTGGTAACTTGGTAACAATATCAATGAGCATATTCACGATTGCATTCTACGCCGTACAGTGATGATCTGTGTTGAAGTAATGGAGATATCGCTAGTTCGGAGGTAGGGCAATCTTTCGAATCTCTCCTGGTGAGAACTATTGATCCTTCCGCCACAAAAATTCACTGACATTCCCCCCACACTTACAATAACATAGGACAATAACATAGTAAAAGATTGGGTGAAATTACATTTTTGAAGTAGTAATGGTAGTTTAAAGATACCCTGTAACGATGAGTCAATGTGTGGAATTTCGTCTTATCCCGAACATTTTATTATGTTTACCCGCTGTGAGCATGCCCATCGATAACTGTGAACTGGCTTATAGGATAAACTTCGAGAATGACCTCCCCTATGTTTCAGAACCTATTCAGCCCTGTGAGTGAATGTTGGAAATTACCATAATATTCATCCGCTGATATCATTCATTGCTACTCAATCTGTTCGTTGGTATTCCCTAGCAACTAATAGATGGCCTTTGGTGTCCGAATGGCTGTTTCCAAAACTACCGCTGTTGCCTGGGCCCCTTTGTCATTCATGACTATTGTCTTGGGCCCTTCATGAAATGAAACCATTGTATTGGACCCATTATGATTAACAACCATTGTATTAGACCCTGTATGATTTAAAACCGTTGTATTGGACCCTTTATGATTTACATCCAACGTATTGGATCCTTCATGACCAATGTACATTATTGGACCCTTCCTGATATACAACCATATCGTAGCTGCCACATGGGGAACCGCAAACTAAATCTGATGAATGGGGGGGGGGGTGCTGCTCATTTATCATTGCATAATATACTTTGCTGTGCTACAATTCATAACAAAAATGTGTACCATTGAACATTATATTGGACCCTTCATGGATTACAACTGTTTATATTGGACCCTTCATAATTTACAACCATTGTCTTGGACCTGTTATAAATTAATACTATTGTGTAAGTCTATAAGATGATTACTGAATAATTAGTGCTATTCATTAGACCCTTGCTGATTTACAACTATCATACTTCTTGGAGCTTCCATTCAAATCAAATTATTATTTTTCCTCTCTGATTCACAACTATAGTATTGGACACTTCATGATTCACAACCATTTTCTTAGCCCTTCAGGAAAAACAATCATTGTATTGGACACTTTATGATTTGCAACCATCATCTTAGCCCTTCATATGAATGACTTTTGTATTGGAGCTTTCATTATTCGCAACCTTCATATTAGACAATTTATCATTTTCATCTATTGTAGTGGACCCTTCATGATCTACAACCATTGTATTGGAACCTTCATGATTCGAAACCATTGTATTGGACCCTTTATTTCTTCACAACCATTGTATCGAACCCTTCATGATTCACAACTATTGTCTTGGACCCTTCAATTTACAACCATTGCATTGGATCTGGTATAAATGTTTTGCAACCTTGTATTTGACCCTTAATAATTCACAACCATTGTATTGGACCCTTCATGATTTACAGCCAATGTATCATACCCTTCATTTCTTTGCAACTATTTCATTGGACCCTTCTATGATTCAACACCATGTTATTGGGCCCTTCATGACTCACAACCATTGTGTTGGACCCCTCATGATCCAGAACCATTGTGATGGGCCCTCCATTATTAACAACTATTGTATCCGACTCTTTATGAATTACAGCTATTGTATTGGACCTGTCATGATTTAAAACCGTTGTCTTGAACCCTTCATGGTTTACAACCATCGTATTGAACCCTTTATGATTTACTACTATTTTCTTGTACCCCTCATTTCAGTCATTTGTAATGATTTGGACCCATTGTAAATTGATTCTATCATCTCAGATCCTTCCTAATTAACAACTATTGTCTTGGATCCTTGATGAATTACATTTTTGTATTGGACCATATATTGCACTGGACATGTTCATTTTTTCACCCATTGCTTCAGGCCATTATTTGCAGCTATTGTTTTTGACACTCCACGATGTTCACCCATTGGTTGACCCTTCAAAAGACCGAAGCCAGAATTTAAGTTTTTCATTTTGCCGATCAGGTGCAATTAATTGCAATTAATAATTTACCACTTGTATGCCAGTATTGTAAATATAGCTTAGCCCTATTTATTATTTCAGTTCTTGGTGTGGATTTCAGAGCTGCCAAATGGGGACTGCAAAATCAAATCTGAAGAATTGTGGGGGAGTCTGCTCATTTATCATTGCATAATATACTTTGCTGTGCTACAATTCATACCAACAACTTGTACCAATCATACCAAAGAGTTCAACGATTGAATTCACTGCCAATTGACTGTAGTGTGACAATATGAGATTGTTGGACCAGAGCTCTGTCACACTTGATGTACTGGTTAGACAAGGATAAATGGGGGGCATAAGGCTGTGCTTCCATAATTATTATGTTAATCGATCGAACCCTGTTCACAATCACAGATTTTACTGATGCGACAGAAACACCTATTCACTTTCTATCAAATTGTTCTGTATGTTATTCCTCTTGGGAATGTTACTGAGCTCCCAGAGGCAGAGTCATCATAAACAGAGAAACATATTTTGCGTGATTCCTGTCCCGTATTGGTCAACCACACTTGATGTGATTGTTAATTCAAGTACGTTCAAGTCAATCCATATCTGTTTATAATATTCTGACTTTGGTAATTATTCTGACTCAACAAGTAATGACTCGATATATTTCCTGCATGTGTGACTAAATGAAGGGAGATTCGTACATCCTAAAAGGTACCTTCTTGAAAGAACACGTATACATGGCACAATTGTGTAGATTGTGCTATTCGATGCATTTTACTAAGAAAACAACTTATGTCAGCTTATGACTCACTTTCAATAATACCCACAACAAATGCCTGAGATAAGAATCTGTGAGGGCTAATTCATGTTTTGTTCAATACTTAGCTATTAAATCCTTCGTCTGCTGCCTATATTCCCCACTGACTTATGGAGTTTATCAATAGAACTAGTGCAATGTGGAGTAGAGAGATGTGTGTATTTGTTCCTTTCAGCATGCAAGTTAGAATGCAGGATGGGAAATTATGTAGAATCTGGAACAGTAGCGTGCGCAAAAATTTGTCATTGGAAGGGGG
>JAUOBX010466975.1:0-10316 GCA_032360705.1 Eupentacta quinquesemita
GCCCCCCCGCCCCCCCTAACAGTACATTCAATCATTTTTTTTTGCAATTTCCGCAGATAAGGGAACTTCCAGGGTCTCGATTCCGGGAGACGTTTGTCCCTAAAAATCTCGGGGACCAACTCGTCAACCTAATAAAGCAGCAATATTTTTCAGAGTCGGACCCTCTATTGACACGAATAACATTTCGCGCATCATCTCAATATTGACTTTAAGTGCCAGCCACACCATCATACTCTTTGCTCAATGATACAATTGCTTATTCACGTGGTACATATATTAGAATGCATATCAGTTTATTAGGAATTGGACGGATTTTCCGTATCGACGGTCAACCGAAGCAACACCGAACAACACACACAAATACAGAACGTAGTTGGATATAGGCTCTACACTCCCCGGAAATATACTGGCGCCTAGTGGTCGACAAAACATTAATATGTTCACAAACAAGAGATAAATATTCTAAAAGAATCCATACACGATCGCTGAGGTTAAACAGTAGATAACCTAGAAGTGGCCACCGATAATATATTCGATTAAAGTGTTTGAAGGAGACACAGAACTACTGCTCTTGACCTTCCATTAAATCGATAGAGAAGATCGATGTTATATGTTCGTCTAGTGCCAAATATCGACAATAAAGGCCAGAGCTAGCAAAAAGTCACTGAACTTATAATTATTGTGTGACTCAGGCGATTTGTTGAATCGTGAAATGTATGAAGGAATCAACAAATTCGTGAACGTAGTCTAATATTCTCGCGCTTATCAAAGCTCTTGACTTGAACTCGACACGAAGACAGTTCATGGTAGATCATGGTTAACCAAATTAACGAAGTAATTATATGGCTACACACTCCGCCTGGGTGTGATTTTGCGTCTACTTATAGACGCAACTTATAATTGTTGTGTGACTCATGCGATTTGTTGAATCGTGAAATGTATGAAGGAAACAACAAATTCGTAAATGTAGTCTATTTCTCTTATTCTCACGCTAATCAAAGCGTTTGACTTGAACTTGACACGAAGACAGTTCATGATGGATCATGGTTACCAAAATGAAGTATTTATATGGCCAAGAAAGACACACTCCGCCTCGATATATGATGCCTTGATGGTGGCAAGAGGAAACTATGCGATCACACAGGCGTGCGTATGTGATGTGTGTATGTATATGTGTGCGTGTATGTGACACCGTCTCGTGAACACGATCACTAGAGAGCGACAGTACCAAACCTGTTTTTATGTTGCATGTTGGTCACAGATATGGAGGTTAAGAGCCAATCAAATTTTGGCACAGGTCCGAAGCCATCCAAAGTCAGGAGAAATGACAAAACCGACAAGCTTGTGAACACGATATCTGGAGAACGAAAGCATCAAGTACGTTCAAATGAAGCAATAACTTGTATATATACCTTCTCAACAATTATTCAGGCTCACATTATTCATGTGACGGAGTTTTAGAAAAGTCAACTTTGCATCGACCTTGTACCGAGCTCAAGTAAACTCAAGGAAATGTTATATTTCGCAACCGCCTCTTCAAACTGAACAATTCCTATTTGCCCTGGTCGTGCGTTAGGGTGAAAACTGTTATCACATCATGAATATGACAAAGAATTACTACACATTGTTGTATTCTTGTTCTCCATAAGCCGAAGCGAATGCAACACATTCGTATTTTCCGCTTGATGCGCTTGGATGACCATTGCATTGCATTGTATACCGTATTTGACTCAAACAGCAAAACAAAAACGTGAATAGGAGGTGAAACAACAAGTTGACAATTCAACTATGACGTGTAGGCTATTGTATCCCAACTGCCCTTCTTCACCTATTCCATTTTTTTCAGAACACTATTATTTTGTTTACTTTCCGGTCTTTGTTATGTCTATGTATATGCCCAAATTTCTGCCTATGGTTAAACGTGAAACTTGTACTGTGGCTTAAAACCGATAACTCAAATATATATACATCTTAACGCGTTGGTTCCCGTCCATCCAAACATCACCTAAATATCACGAATATAAATCTGTGAAACTTGCTACGAATTGCCTATTCAAATTAATAGAAGTGTAATTTGGGTTGAAAGTATTACTTTCATTTCTGCAGAATTGAAAACACCTGCACTATTCCGAAACGAAACTTTAGCTTCCTGTCTTTCGGGTGCTGGACGTCTTCTCATACGTGATGAATATATGTTTAAGTCACGATTATTTAGTTGAGAACATTTTACGAGCCATATTCGAATGGGATGGATTTAAGTAGCGGAACTGATCGCAGCCAGCAAGGAACAGATACTGAGGCGAATCTCCCAGGACTATTTGTCACGAAAGTAGTTTGTCCAGACTAAAGATACTGACAAGATAAAAATCAAAGCCCGATATATGCTATGACATCAGAAATTGACTAATAGTGATAAAATATTAGCTGTCGTCAGGCTGGAAACTTCATAGTATATAGTCTGCCCATCAGTTTGCTGGGTTGTATTTGGAACCAATCTAGAAAAAAACATGACACGAAATATGTCATGTCAGAGCTAAAGTAATTGGTCCTTTTTTGACAAAATGGGACTTCATAGATCTGAACTAATAAGAATGATGAGGATCGATACAATGCATTAGAGACGTAATTGACACAATGGCTTATCCCGATATGAGAGGTATACGTTATAACATTCAAACGGATACCAGGTCATAACGCCTCAGACCGTGTAGTTCCTTGATGAGCGCTAAGCCCATGTAACACTCCACATGGATAATGAAAAATTAAAACACATGAACAATTATTGGTATGTCTTGGAATTAGTGAGGAATAAGGTACCGAGGAGATTACTGTTTTTACTGAGCCGATCATGTTTTTTCTCCTGTACTTCTGTATGTTAGCTGTAAACAGTCATGTCGACATATATTGCTACTGGACAACCATAGGTTCAGTCCACGGAACAAAAACGTTTTTAAAGACTACAGCAAGGTAATAATGAGGCTCTTCCATTGACATTCTGACTGTGTGTAAAATGCTTCCGATCCTCATTGAGGTATCGCCACAGTGGCACCATCATACTTCGTGCACCTGGTGTAGTACTAGGATGCCATTCAATCAATCCCCAGCCATGCGGGCACCCCTTTTCAGTGCCTCTCGTGGAAATCTCGATAATCATAGATTCCGACAAGCCGGGCATATATTTTCTGCGACAGTCCCTCTGGAAGTCATATTTGTGTTTCAGATTGTCTTCGTCTGTTTATTGTACACGAGTGATTTGAAATAGATTTAATAAAGAAAACTGGAGGTCAGCGGCCCCTGTTACTTAATCGAGGCAGCCAAACATTGATAATTTCAGACAAGTCTCGATTTATTCCACCGAATCGCCTTCACTCATGGTCAGGCGTGCTCATTCCGAAACATTGCGAGAAGTGTTGTTTCAACTTCATTCAATCAACATGTAACTCCGCTCCACTAAACATTTCACAAATCAGTCTCTAGGAAATCAGTCCTGACAAATTTGGCAGACGGTGCCCCGGTATGTAACCAAATCTGAAACAATTATTGATCATAGTATTCAGATTGAGGTATATGATAATATAATTTATGGGGAGTAATGTTTCATTATAACTTCATTGAATCGTTCTCATCAGCATGTGTGTCATAAAATGGATTGATGATGTGAATTGTATTCCAAAACTGAAATCATAAAAAAAAAGGACTCTGAGCGATGGATATTACAAGCGACGAAAAATAGGATTACACGAGGCTGGAAATTAGAGGGCAGAGGCAACAGTTTGTCTCCGAATGACTTTGTTATACCTAATGGTAATACTGGTATTTCAAAGTTCAACGAAGTTATAGTCTTGTCGATTAGACAATAATCAACTTTCAGACTGACAATCGCTATTATCACATCAACCACTAGTAATCATACACACCTGGCTTCCAAATGCCACCAAGGTGTGGAGAAAGGGGTACATCCCAAATTGACTAATTGTTTCGGTTGATGGACGCTTTGATGAGTGGATGATCTGATACCATTGCACTTATTGACAGATATACATCTCTATGGGAAAATGTGTTGACAGAAAGTATGCACCATTGGGGAATACTGGATGTTCAGTCGAGTGATTCAAGAACCCATCAGAAGAATGAAATGAGTGTACGTAACCTTTCAACGTCAATACGTCTTCCTCCACAACTAAAACAGCGGTTGTGAATGTGTATGTGAATGCTCAATAATTGTTGTCCTTGAGGTTACTAAATCTTCGTGATCTGAAGATCTAAAGTGATTCCCATTCAATTATTACCATATTTCCTAATTCGTACTCTGACTGATCATTGCTAAAAACAAATCCGACACCTCGTCAGACATACCGCTATCCAGCATTTGATAAGGAATGTGTGATCACATATCCACCAGACCAGTTTATGCGAATCTGTCCAATAATTCAGAATTGTGAGAACACGCAAATAGCAACATTGTAAATTATTTGACTACCGGTATATCTAGCGTTCATTGAAGAAGAAAACAATTGGCTCTCACTGAACGGGCTATTGACTATAGGAAAGGTTTCCACGATACCAAAGCAGCCATCAACAAAATTGAACAACCTGGATCATTGTCGTAACTATGAGACCTTACAGCTGTATGCCTGGTAAGTTTCAACAGGTGAAATGGAAGCAAACCAGAAAGTTAAAGTTGTTAGCATTTCGGAAGCTGCGTCTACCGCAATTTACAAATGTGTTATGTTGAAATGTTCCTGTAGTCGGAATGCTAATATAATGCTAGAGTAGTATAACCAATTGCTAACAAGGCAGCACATATGGCAAGTCAGGATACTACAGTTTGCAAATTGCTTCGAAATTGGGACCGCTGCGAGGTGTTGAGGTTGTCTCCAAACAGGCTTGTAAAGAGTATTATGTCTTTGTTTTCAATATTTTCTAGTTCTCCCCATTATGTTGTGGGATGTTAACCGACCCACCCACCTACATACCTGCCTATCAACCCACCAGCATATACCCACCTACCCACCCACCTACCTACCTTCCGACCTACATACCTGCCTACCGTCCCACCTACCAGCACTTACCCACTCACTAGCTGATGACCGCTGCACCAGACAATTCGATTTCTGCTGGAAACTGATCTGGCGTATGTCATGAAAGACTTGTTATGAGGCACTGAACATGGTATTTCAGTGATGGTGTCATTGATACGGAAGAGGACTACGTACTCAACCAGAGAGACCTACCTACCGACCAACCTACCATCATACCTACCGACCTACCTACCTACTTGCCTACCTGCCTACCTACCTACCCACCTACCTATCTACCTGCCTATCAACCTACCTACCTTCCACCCTTCTTAGCTACCTACACACCCACCTACCTACCGACCACCCTACCGTGTGTTGTTATCATCTACCTACCCATCTACCTACATACATACCTGCCTATCAACCTAACTATACCTATCATCCCTCTAAGCTACATACCTTCCCACCTACATATCGATCACTCTACCATGTGTTGTTAGACCCTACCTACCAACCTACCTATATAACTGCCTATCAACCTACTAACCTACCCACCTATCTACCCACTTACCAACCCACCTACCGACCGACCTACCCTCCTTCCACCCTATATACATGCCTGATCCGTCCCACCCATGCCACCTGCACATAGCCACCCACTAGCTGATGACCGCTGCACCGGACGATTCGATTTATCTTTGGAACTGGTCAGGCGTATTCATGCAAAGGTTCAAAAGAGACACTGGACTTGGTATTTGTGATAGTGTCATATATTGTTTTGGAAGAGGACCACGTATCCATGAATAGGAGCCTGTTGATGTTCATGGTACATGTTACGTTCTCAGCATAAGAGACAGGGAAGACAAGGAAGTGCAATTTGCAAGTTGCCGCCCGCTTGGTAAAAAACATATCTTAGCTAGAACAGAGGCAATCCTTTATTTCTTTGTAACCAGTGAAAGGTGTGAAGCCGACAATAAGTGCAGTACCCAGAGTTCTACACCCCTGTCAGGCCTTGTCTAGGATCCATCCTTTACCTGACAGCGTGCCATAAGATCGCAAATTAATTAGTAAAAGGGGTTAGATGTAACTGACTATAGGTGCATTCTAAGTTTCTGCCTTTCTGCGGATCGTACTTGGGGGAGGGGTGGTGGGTTGGCTGTCCTCTCGACATGTCCTACTTCAAAATTGTATTCGCCATACATCGCTCCAGGCAGGCTTTGTCGTAATCGCAGCTTTATAGCCTACATGTCTTATAATGATAATACGTAAACACTGTCATGGATCAGGGTTATCGAGATCCGATATCGGGTAACAGCGCATTAGACGACTCAGGCAATAGGATTCCCCTTCCCAGAGGATCGAGAGAGATTAGAAGCTTCATGATAACTTTTTCCAGTCGTTTAACTCCTCTGTATTGATATGGCTCCAAACATAATACGTTGATTTTGTTTTACAGTATAATTATGAAATATTTGGGGGCCCACGTCAACTGTTCTACGGATAGTTTGACCTATCTATTGGGCGACATGCATAGCAGCACCAGTAATAAAAATAATAATTATCCACTATTTGGTTTGATAACATCTACCAAACGAATCGTCAGTCACTTAACTCAACTTATATAATACTGCTGCTGCACTACCTATTTTTCACAACATCCTCAACAATATCTGACAATGCATAGAAGTTAGTTCTGATGATTTCCCTTTCATTACGCCCCATAGGTCGCTTGCAAACATGTCAACAAATGCATACATCTAATTTACCTTAAGTCTTGCCATTTCCAGGCTTTTGGGGAAAAAGCGATCTTATCAGTGAAACAACCGACCGATCATTTGAGGCGCCGCTGTTGTAAAGATAAGCAAGTTATCACAATATATAGAACGGGGGCATGCATTTAGCCAGTGTATATCAAAATGGCAGTTTCAACAGTTTATCATTGAAATCATGATTTGTCGAATAGTTGTCGATGTTCAGAACGACATACATTCTGTACGGGAGAGATAAATCAAACGAAGGGAGGATCCGGGATTACAAATAATGTTACTGTTGGCTTACATGCAGTTGCATCAGTTGATAGTCTCCTCTTTAAAAACATCATACAGGCACCTATTGCAGGTCACCATGTGTAGACGGCAGTGTATTGGTTCGCTCATATCGGTGTTAAATCATCAGGGCCTACATAGCTTACTCAAAAAATACCGCCAGTCTGAGAAACACAATTTGGTACAATTATATTATCTATTAGAAGTTATGGTAGTTTAGAATTACCCCATAACAATTAGTTCATATGTAAAATTAAATTTCGTCTGTTCCTATATGTTCACCCGCTGTTAGCATGTGTATTGATAGCCGTATACTAGCTTCTTGGATGCCCAGTTTGCATGGTATTAATTGTCCTCTATTATTGCGTCCAAACCAGGGTAGTGGGTTTGAATGAGCTTCATCAAGTAAAAAAAGTTGAGTGTACTTGAGAGCGCATCTTTCAATTATTTTAAATTGTTGTTTGGTTCCAACAATGATCTGATGTCAACTGATGTAACCTTATCCTAGTAACATATACGTACCGAGAGATAAGTTACCATATAGTGTCATCTTCTGTTTCCCTGTTACAGTATCCATCAATATATGATCACACTTTTAATTTGATATATAGGAATGCAAACAGTCTATGCGTCATGGCTACACTATTCTCTATTCGCAGGCATTATAGCTCTTCCTCGATGAGATCAATATCATTCGTCTCCGGTGCCCGATATACTATACGATGATGGGCCAATATCAATGTCCTGGCTGCTCTTCTCTTCCGCCTAGCGAAACTCTGTTTTATGTTTTGAGTAATGTATCCTGGGGAAGTTCAGTTGGGTGATTATTCATTCACGATAGGCAACTCTTGAGCATGACAGGAAAGGAGTTGGGCACAGCATTCGCTCCAGCCAATGTAATTCATACTGGAAACCAAATCATTTGATGTCTGTATTAATTCGAGGTATTTGTCATATATTGTCACTATGGGGGATATGATAGAAGTACCAATATTGCTCGGTTCACTATACAGTTTCGTTTTGAATATGAACAATAAACCTGAATCTATGTTCCATACCTGGTTAGCTGGTAGCTGTCATACAGAAACGTACACTTATTTCAACTATGTACAATCATGTGACAGAATACGTTCAGTACAGTATTATATGACAATTCAATCCATGTAGGCCCCTATATGTTTATAAATGCCTCACTACGACAGTTTCATGTGAAACTATTGTACGTTTCTTCTGCAATCATACAACGACGCTATGTAACCCAAATGGATACAGAAAGTAACCACTGGCTCCCATAATTTGATGTGATATGATCCATCTCCAAATCACTGCATCCAATTATCCATCCAGATATCTGCATCAAAACGTTTGCCTCGGAGGATATACGGTAGCATATGAGGCCAACAAACTTGCCAGCTGAGAAGGGCAATCAACTCGTCAGTGACTCAGGAAAAATTCAACTTACACAGCCTGTGGTACCGTTATAGAGCAAAGCTCTATCTCCGCGTAGTTCCCATGAATTTCATTCAGATATGACATGCACCTGCTTTGCACACACGACTAACCCGTGTAAACCAACATAATTTGGTAACACATTTTAGAAGAAAATCGAGGCATCAAGAACGAATATTTCAGGTGATGAGTCTGGGTGATTTTGTTGTCATGCTCAGATTCTCAGAACTAAGTATGTGAGTGATGTAGGTTAAAGACGATTATATTATGAAACTGAATAAAGATTAGTATGCATGTATGTTGTTCCCGTGTAATATTGTCACTGCTGTTAGGTTACACATAGCGCAGGAACCGTAGTCTTATATTGATCATGGTAGTATCATCAAGTATCGTTAGACACACATTGGTGTCCACATAGTACATCATTTCTGCGTTAATGTATCGGGAATAACGTATACACTGAGGTACGAATGTAGTACTTGGGATGCAAGTATTTCGCTTTTGTTATTACTTTCAATAATATTGACAAATAAAAATTATTGATGATGACAGATTATTGTTATGATATAACCACACCCGTATACTGAAAAATGCCACTAAATCAATGGGCTCAACCTTAAAACCTGTGTTCCCTGTTCACTAAAACACCCTCATCGATGGACAACATATGTTCAGATTGACGCCCGAACTCGTCTAGTTGACAATAGGCGATGCACTCACATTAGTGCAACGTAACGGTGGACCGTGAATCGAATAGTGAATAGTGTAACAAGGGTATTGAATGACTGATTTGTCCGTTAGTTTCGCTGAGCTGTCCATCTGACGTACATTAGTGCACATTTCTTCATGCACGCGATAGCATGTGTATATATATTGTGACTCGGTAGTTTAGTCTGCTCTGCAGTCGGGCAATCCACCAAACAGCCAACTCACCTATTCCACTGTCACGACGGTTCCCACCTGGAATGGCAATGCTGTGATTTGATCCCTTACACCGACTTGGAAACATACAACTGGTCACACTGTGGTAAGCTTGTGATTTTCATTAGCATGTTACGTACATTCCATCAACTCACTGCGGTTTCAACATAAATAAATACTAGCAGCACACGTGTCATTGTCGGGAAGTGCCAATTTAGGAGGAAATATGCATGTCAGCTGCCCTGACAATAGCTCTTTGAATCCCCTTTTACCGGAGTAGCATTCTGTCACCTCCTATACTCGTTAAAATGTGAACAAATCGGTTTAAATATTCAGTAGGTAATAACGTATATCATCACCCGGTATTATCACCTACTTAGTTCAAACGATCCAGCCAGCTTCAGTTGATCAAAATACCCAGCAAATTGATATGTTATTCTTACCTAAATTTGTGAAGAGGTTGATCCAGCACAGAGTTTCGCAAATAATCATTGCGGTATTTGCAGCGGTACATAACCGGCCTGGGCATTGTTACTTCTTGTTCTCCAGTTTCATTGCCACTTCGATCATCAATACTATCTATATTAGAACAAGGCAGTTGATGCAACGTTTCCGAGAGTAGAATGTGCACGAAATTTGACAGGTATTTGAGAGAATATTGTATATTGCGTCTCGCCTTTTGATATCTATACACGACTAAGTGACCTAAGATAGACATTCATCCAAAAGTCAGTAGCGTCGTTGACAGACATTCACATCGGACACGAAAATGTTTAATATTTGTCCCGCAAGTAGAAGAAGCAGACCAGACAGTGGACCCACGTAGAGAATTTGAATTGTATGTTATGATTGTTAGCTCACACGTTCCATAGTCCTCACG
>JAUOBX010467086.1:0-10316 GCA_032360705.1 Eupentacta quinquesemita
CTTGGCCGCATGGGTGTGCGTGTTTTATTGCCCCGCTGAGAGCGTAATCCACTTTATTCCGATGATTTTGTTCTGTTTGCCATGTAAAATGTTTGAAGTCTCATCTCCGCTAACCGAGTACATCATATTCCTATACACACTTCCGTAATAATTAACATTCTGCCGCATCCGTATGTATGAACTCTTGACTCTACTCTTTTTATTGGTCCCGGAGTTCCTCTTTATCCAACCTTGCCCCTGATAGAGTGTGTCTCTCACACAGGAGCGAGTTAGATGACTGATCTCCGAAACCACATCGACTGATCGGGGCCGCTTTGCCGCCTTCACAGTCTCTGCGTTGATTGTACCGTAGCGGAAGAGTGGTCGAGCGGTATCAATGACGCTTGGCAGTACAATGGGTCCGGTTTGATCCGGGTTCCATTCCCACAATCACCATCAGGCGTTTTTTTCTCCAGTCGTGGCTGTACTCACAGTGACGACTGGCGGGATCTTGGTCTCCAGGCTCTGCATGCTGTGGCGCAGTGTACGTGCCGACTTGGTAATTATGGGGCGTTGTTGTCGGTTAGTTGCAATAAGTTCCATCAGTCTGCTGTACGCAGTTACCGTGGTTGAACTTCGAAAACACAACAACAGAAAGCAAACGAAAGCTTCTGCTCCTCCAGGATCTGAGAAAGCGGTTAGATCCTGGGGTTCCCTGGTCGGTCGTCGGACGGGGACGTAAAGTAGCGGTCCCAGGAGCAGGTTGGGATCAGTTACTGTACACCCCTGCCCCGATAACTCCTGAACACTAGTCGAAAAGAGAAGGCGAGTTATCGCCGGTGCTCATCCACGATCAACACGGACAGGGTTCCTCGATGAGCCTTCAGTGGCTTCCTGAACCAATAGCAATCAAATCATATCGAAACAAATTTTGGCTTGTAAACACGATGGGTCCACCCTTGGAAGGATGAAGCTCATACTCGGTATGTATGTTACCCACTTATGCTGAGTAGGCCTACATGAAAGACTATTGTCTTGTGGTCAGGTCGAAGGTCATCTGCAGTGACTTGAGGAATAGTTGTCTCATAATGCCGAAATTTGGTGTTTAGTTTCTTATGGGAAGTACGAGCCCTCGTCATTTTCAGTGTAAACAAGGCGCCCGAGTCAATGAACCCCGATGCATGTTTCAAAGTCAAAGGTCACAGGTGTAGAGTCAATGAATCACTAGGCCTCCTGGCTTTTCAGTATCCTACCAAACCTGGTTATGATTGACTAATTCTGTGTGAACATTGCCCAGGTTGGATAAGAAGCTTGTGATATACCTAATAGTGTTGTCAGCGGTCAAGAATGAATAAAAGATTTGGTAAGAGTTCATATTCTGGTGGTGTTTCATGCAGAGCTCGAGGGTCGATTCCTGCGGGAATCCCCCCCCCCCCCCACACTCCACGGACAAGATGTGTTCAGATGAAGAATTGGTCGGAGGAACTCACGCAAAACCCTGGTCTCAGTGACGTCCAAGTAACGGATAAGTAGTTAGTCAGATAAACAATGTTTCAAGTGCCAGTGGCAGTTTTTGCAACTGTTTTCCTAATTCAATAATATACTGCATCTATATGGAGCCCTATTTGGTCAGCTGCTCCGACGACTTCACATGCATTGGTCGTTAGTGATTTGTCAAACCCATCCCATGAAGATAGGCATATACGCAACTCGTGCTGTTTGATATCGACGGTCGCCACAAGCTTCCCGTGTGCCACCACATCGTGCTATCGGGGAACATCCCAAATAGGCGTATACGATGCACGCTATACTCCTTACGAGTCACTTCACGAGGTTCCCAATTACACGAGGGTATCGTGGGACTATCGAGGAGACATACCTTGTACAAAGACAGTGCGGAAAAGACCCTCCGGCCTCTGCGTGAACTCGCAATCGCAGTTAATGACTTCGTCAAAGACTCTGAGGAGTCCGGCAAGATTGGGCTGGTTGGGACTACATGTCCGCAGATGAATCCGGAAAAGTGCATTCCGTTTTGTTCCCTCCATGGTGAGAATAGCAGTATATCCAACAGTAGTCTCAGAGCTCTACTGACTGAGCTTATCCGTATCAAATATTGCAACAACATGTGTTAAGGAGACCATGAGGAACATGTTTCTTCTAATTACGGATAGTGGAAACACTTGTGAGGGCGCCTTTTTCAGTTCCAGCTTTAATATACAAGACAAATCCCTTCGAAAGCCTGTACCCCGTGGATGGTACGGATAGCCTAAAATATGGCAAAATTAATTGAACTAATTATTTCTTCCCTGATTTCCTGGCAGACGATTCCTATTAGTTGTATTCGGGCCGATCAACGACTACGGGATACCGGGTGGGATGGAGGCCACGTGGAATTTACAGGAGTTCAACGAACTTTAATCTGATACCAAATACCAAATACATCTTATTTCAGTTATTTGGGCCTTTTTGGCGCCTGTGCTAGAGTGAATTCGACATTTACTGTCATAAAGCATCTCGCGTACACATATATAGGGAATCCTACCCAATATCAGTGATGGAGGACGCGAGACCAGTCTCAGTCTCGATACCGATTTCGGAGGACTTTGACTCGGATGCTAGGAACTCGGTCTCGGACTCGGGGACTCGGTCCTAGTCCTTGTCTGAGTCCTTCGCTGATTTTAACAAATATCGTGGTCATTCCACCCCACTCATAACACAAAATCATTGTAGTGAACATGCTAACACCACTAAGATAACTGGAATGATGCATCCGACACCTTGACAGAGCATATTTGTGTTTTTGAGTAGATTATGCCATGTTGGACCATACACACACATCAGCAAAATCTGATAGTGTATATTTTAACTGGAATGCCGAGTTTTCCTGAGGACTCGGGGTCTCGACACGGGACTCGGAGCTAAGGACTCGGTCTCGGACTCGGACGCTAAGGACTCGGACTCGGATTGGCTGGACTCGACTCCATCACTGCCCCATTACAAACCGGAGATAAATGAAGGGGAACGTTTAGGTCGGACGATCGTCCAATCGAACCTCATTAGCGAACACCGCAAAGTCTCGTACCTTGCTCGGAGTAACGAGGGTCACTGGTTGTGACCTCTGTGGTTTCTGGGCATTGGGGTGAAGTCTGAACCCACACAACGCTCAACCCATTCCGTGAACATGCGAATTAGCCTCATGAATGGACTCATCGACTCCCAAAGACTCAAATTAGTATTTTTCGCGATGAAATAGACTGTTTGTATGACAAAAAGATAAATTTTCCAATAAGTGCCATGATGATATTTCCATATTTGTGCTGTCTGAGTCAACTACTCAGTGCCCTGAAAAAAAACGCAAATATTTATATAGGATTGCCCGGCTGAACCTTTCGAACACTGGTGATTTGTTGTGGTCGTAACTTCATTTGGGAAGGACAGAAATGCAATAGTCAGATTGATATTGACCAGCTGACCCGGAATGGCCAATGTTCGTGTTATGACGTGTCATGACACAGGGAGGGAAACACGGGGAGGAAAACTTTAGGGGATCAGTTTGTGTTAGTATTTCCACTCCCTGTTGGAGTTTGAATTGTTAAACATTTCCCCTGAGCCCTGTTGGGTCTGCTCGGGTAAGGCCAAATTCGCCTAGGTCACTGTGTGTTTACTGTTCGTGCAATACATTCGTTCTGTGTGGAGTTGATCGAGCCCCATGATTTTTTTTTAATGATTGGGATGAGGTGGAATTGGTGGTATTCTCGGAAAGAGCATTCCAAGATTTAATCATTTCGATGAAAAAAGATGTCTGGAACTGGTATGCCTTGTCCCACTCATCCTAGGTTTGGTATAGTTGGTGAGCTCGACATCAACTTCGTTGTGAATAAATATATGGAGCATTACCAGTCTGTGATTCTGTCGCCTCCACTTGACGGAGTTCCAATTCAATTAAGTTAACATTTCAGTCACTAATGATCTTAGGTTATATTCACCACCGACAAATCGTGCTGCACGCCGCTGGACCTTTCGCAGGATGTTTCTATGTGTTTTTGTGCTAGGGTTCCATGCTGTGGTTGCGTATTCGAGGTGTGGTTAAGTTATGTTCGTGAGTTGATACAGTCTGCAATGTCGTTTATGACGCGGATGAATAAATGAGGTCCGAGGACTGTTCCTTGTGGTACGCAACTATTCACTGGGATCCATGGTGAGTATTCCCCATTCCCAACTACTCTCTGTAGTCGGTCTGTGAAAAACGAACTTATCCAAGCCAAAGTTTGGTTTCGTATGCCGTAAAATCCCAGGAGACGGCAATGTGGGACTACGTCAAAAGCCTTACTGAAATCAAGTACGGCTAGATATGTGGTCAAGTTATCATCGTGGTTCTTTGCCAAGTCATGATAGGTACTAATGAGTTGTGTTTCACACGATCGACCCTTCCTGAAGGCATGTTACACATCTGAGAGAATGTTCTGCTGGCTTACGTGCTTCATGAGCTGGCTATCGATTATATGCTCCAAGAGTTTACAGCACACACAAGTCAAGGAGACGGGCCTATAACTTGCTGGGTCCGATTTGCTACCCTTCTTGAGAATGGAGCAGATGAGTTTCCAATCTTCAGGAAGCTCATGTCTAGTATCTAGGCTTTGTTGGAAGATGTAACTCAGTGAGTTTTGAGGGTACTCCGGCAACAGTTTGTTCACACCCTCCAGCGAAATCCGCGTAATATAAGGCATATCAGGAGTTTTGCTTGGTGGCAGGATTGGTAATTCAGGGCCATTCGTAGTAAAAATGCTCTGGATTTGTGCGGACAAGATTTCTGCCTTTTCTTGATCGTCTGTGATGATTTTGTCACTAATTTCCATGGTCTGGATGCCTACACTGTCCTTCCTGCAGGATTTGATGAATTTCCAGAATTTACGCGAATCACCGCAAAGTGATAATTCAGAAATAAAGTCACGTCTGGCTTTCTTCAGCTCTTTATCTACATCCGACTGATCCGAGGACCGAGCGGACTTCCCTGAATAGGGCCCAGGGCCAGTGGTCAGGTGGTGTTGGTCGCTATGATTTTTGGCATTCATGTAGTAGCGTTCTTTCTTCCTACAAAGTTTCTTGTGATGTTGGGTAAACCATGGGGGACGGTTCCTACCTCTACGCATCTTGGATGGGACAAACTTATTAGTTAATTCAATGATGGTGTCTCTAAATTGGGTCCAGTTTTGGTTCACGGATCTCTCCTGGGAATTACTCTCGAGGAAGCCCCTTACAAATTCATGACAGCTGTTCTTATATCCATCCTGATCCATCCGTTTCCAGCAGAAGATTTTCTTCGGCGGTTTAGCAGGTGGTGGTGTACTGGTATTTATATCCACCCTAACAATGCTGTGGTCCGATAGTGGAGTACAGGAGTGGGCATCATTTACCAAGGATGGTCGAGTAGTAAAACACAAGTCTAAGATGTTCTGGGTTCCATTTGTGTTCCTATGTGTAGGACTGTAGGGAATGTAACTAATTGTTCCATACAGTTGTCGTCCGCAATTGTGCAGATCTTGGTTTGTAATGCTCCACATACATCTTCAGGGGTCCATGTCATGTTAGGCACGTTAAAGTCTCCACCTAAGATAACATAAGGTGACTTCACCTCCTGTCTTATCTTGACAATTGTTGTCGTGGCTGACTTTTTCCACCCGACAAGGCATATAACATTCACACGATACGAGAAAAGTCAGGCGCAATCTTGTCGACAGGCTCCGTGATTTTTTCCATGGAGTGCAGTGAGCAAATGAGAGACAAGATCTGCCGTAAGAACGACGCATTTCTACTAGACCACGACCCTCTGGTTCATATGCCCTCTATCCATCAGAGAACACTAAAACGCGCGAATTGGGTGCTTAACCCTTTGCCTACCACTGCCTTCCAACATTTCAATCTCGATCGTTAGCCCTATACTGGCCGATGTATCATATAGGCTGTATGCAGAGGCTCTTGTCAGTATCACGCGCCGCTCGAGACTAAAGTGGTTGCCACAGAGTCGGGCCGAGTGGTTACGTGCATGGCACCGGGGCGAGACATCCGCTATTGAATGGTCAGCCGTAGGAGCGTCCTCAAGCGAGAAACTGGCCATTGTCGTTCATATGACTCGCCTGGCTGATCCCGCCTGGTAGGCCAAGAGTTCAACTGTGTTATAGAATTGACAATGAGCTACATCGGTAGATCTCCTGACTTATAGTCGATAGATTGCGAGTTGGAACCTCGGCAAGGGCGGTGAGGCTTCTCCGCAGTGCAGTGCTGTTGGACAGTGCATGTCGCTCGATAGTCTCATGATATGCATGTGTAGGAGGAGTAAGGTAGACTGGGGTAAGAGGCCCTCTCTGACTTTGGACCCCCATAACTGCCAATGCAATGCATATTTTCATATCCGTTTACAACAATGGACGTCCCGAGGGAAGTCGATTTATACCAACACAAGTATTTGGCCGGAGTTGTTTCGGTAGACAAACAAGAGTGCCAATTGCACAGTAGCTCACTTGTTTATTTGCACCAGTATAATGCATGTGAGTGGAGAGATGTTTTATAATGATTATTGGGCGAAAATTGATGCCTAAATGACCTTTGACCTGTAATACCTAAAGTTCTGAACACTGTAGGAGAAGAATCATCCCTGAACACCCTGTATGTAGCATTGGTACCCAATTTTATTGACCAACGTTGATCACCTGATTTGAACTCTAGGAGAAGAAGCATTTTGCATATTTTCACAAATGGGCCCACAAAACTGGCCACCAGTTGGCCCTTAAATCCCTATATATAGCACCAGTACCCGATAGTCATGACCAAATTCCAGATCATCAGATTCAACCTCTGGGAAGAGAAGCATTTGGTATATTTTCACAGATGGGCCCAAAAGTAGTCCACCAGATGACTTCAGACCGTTAATCCTTATATGTAGCATTGGTGCCCAATAAAAATTACCAGCTTTCATGATCACCAGAATCGAACTTTAGGAGAAGCTTTTGGCATATGTTCACAAACGTGCCCAAATGGCCCATCAAATAACCTTGGACCTCAAATCCGTGAACATCCTATATGCTGCATTGGTACCCAACAATAATGACCATTTAGCAGATTTTCACAAATGGGCCTGAATAGCCCACCAGATGACCTTGGACCTTAAATCCCTGAACACCCTATATGTAGCTGATAATAATGACTAACTTTCATGATCACCAGATTTGAACTATGGGGGGAGAGGCATTTGGCATATTTTCAAATGTGAAGCGCCTTAGAGTAGTCACTGATGACTGAATAGGGCACTATATAAATTTTGGTATATTATTACTATTATCTCAAAACTCACCTCTTCTATGAGGCCTACCAGCCGTGAAAACTTTTTTTGGCGACTCTTTAAGCATGGTATAAATGTCCATGATTTATTAATTGATCGATCAACAATCACAAAATTATTGAAAATTGACAATGAATAAAAACAAACAACAATAATGCGACATTTTAAAAATCCTTTATTACTGAATATTGTCTTCCATTTGGATTAGAAACACCAGAGTTTGGAAAAAGTGATGGATTGAATGAATGATGAGAAATGCTAATGCCTTGTGTATTTCAATAACAATTATAATAATGAAATGTGGACCACCACTATATATTGTGAAATTTCATCATTTAGTTTCCGTATCTGTATCTGCAACACGTACAATCACCATAGCTGGTTATCACGTACGTGGGCAAGCAAGTGCCAGACACGAATCATACTTTGGCTCCATAGAGAGCTTCTTTGGAAATCCATCCCAGACTGATCACGCCCAATTTGGACTTGAAGGACTCAATACTAAGGGCATTTCTTATGTCAAAGTAGTCAGTCCATGGTTCCTCTCCGGCATATCTGGAATGAAGTTTCATAGGGGAATAAATAATGACAAACACTTCCAGGCTCAGCAGTGTCGTGTCATTGAAATTATGAAGACATTATCACAAGAATATCTTGGGGAACCCTTCACCATAGCAACCAAACAGAATAGAACATGGTAATGAGCTGGTAAGAACATCATTCCATACATACCTCAATCTTCTCCGATAATTGACGATTTGGTTTCTTTCCTTTTAGGGGTTATTTATCACATTACATTACTGTTATAATACAAGATCAGATTACTAGCTTGCAAGTTTCGACCCCGGCCGACTTGTTTTTCTGGTGTGTCGTTGGCATAGCCTCATCCCTCTTGGGCGTTATTTGGAAACCGGAGTATGACCGGCACTGATAGGCCTATATAACTTCTGCCAGGATTGTCAGAGTGGGTACCAGATTTCAATGAGCGAGGATAATATGCTGTACATGCCCTTGAACAGCTGCAAGCTGGATAACGTGCGGCATATGAGAATAAAACAATATCATTAAACTCAATAACCTGCCATCTGTAGTTGGATAATCAGTCTTGTTCCTGCCAGTTCAGAGAAGAAGTATTGTATATCAGTATACTCTGACAATATGTTATTATATTCTATTAAGAGTGTAATAGGGTATCATATGGGGTGTGTTTTTATCAGCTGTCGATAATAAATGTTTCCATGCAAAGTATGTATGTAGCTTGATAGGTTATTCCCTGTGCATAATAATGTCTGCCACCATCAGAATGCAGACTGAATGAGGAAAGAGGCAGCTGCATGAATCATTCGGTAAATATGGTATGATGTGTCTCATATATAGACATATTCACAAAACATCTGGAAACACATATCTTCCTTCCCTTCTTCAATTAGGTGTGTTTCACTCTTTGCCTTAGAAGCACATTTACCAAATCAGTTCTGGATTATGCAGTTATGATTAGATTCATTGTTATTATTTCTCTTTTCACCTGTGAATCTTCGTTCTGCTTAAACAATCACATGACGATTTGACCACCAATCAGCTCCTTTTATTGCAAGTGAACGGTGTGAACATCAAGACAGACCTAATACGGACAGCTGACTGAACACATTAGGTGGATTACTATCTTCAGGGGCCGATACTGACAATGCTGTCAACATCTCAGATCTTATTAAATTCGCATTCGAATAAAAATCTCCCATCATGCAAAACTAATAATAAGTATCAAATCATATTCTACGTATCCACTTCTGTCGGATCATCACTTCCCCCACCATGAGTGAAGAGGGTGGGGTTGTCGAAAAAAATAGAAAATAATTGTACCCTCCCCTCGATATAACCTCTTTGTTGCTATAGAGATAATAAACATCTTTTCTTTCACACTCCATTTGATTTATACTACTACTTTAATCTGCAAGACTATATACACTCAGGGAAACTTTTGCGAAAATCTTTGAAGAGAACTCGGAACCATACCGAAAAGAAGGCCAAAAAAATTAGATGAAAATAATATTATGATAAATGTTAAGACTACAGTATTATGTTACAAACCAATAAGGTCATTGCCATCTCTTCACTTTTAGTAAAAAATATTGTCTTGTCACAACATAATATTCACTATGTACATAAGGTTACAATGGTATTGCTATGGGAAACTGAAAGCTTCTGTATCTAACAACGGAGACTACTAAATGTCCTCCTAATAAACCTCTTCTTGATGACCTCAAGATACCTCCTTGAGAGAGAGATTTGTCTTTGGGTGAGAAGAACTACAACCTCAACAAAAGTGATGGGACACTTCGGTCCCGTGGCATGACCGTAGTGCGAAAATCGCAGGACTGAAACCCCCACACACCCCCCTTCAATATTGCGCCCAACGAACACGTTGTCAAATACCAACATTGAATGGGGGAGCAGGGGTGTCCCATGTCTTTTTGGTGAGGATTGTAGATCTCAGTGTACATTGAACACCATTGCTTGACAAAGCTAAGGATAAAATTATCCTACTGCCATAATGCACAATTAGGAATAATGGTGATAACTTATATATATTGGAGGTGAATGATTTTGATTTGAAACAGGATTCCATATAGAGCAATCGAATGATACTGCCACAAGGACAGCCTCCTCTGTAATTCTATGTCATTATCCGAAACTGTTGCAAACTTTCCCAGCTAATCATACGGATCATGTTGCTGTGACTATCCATTGATGGAGAATGGCCGGTCCATGACCAGTTGCACACAACACAAATGTTGAGTGAACATTGTACATTTTTTTGAAATGAACAAAACACATTTTCACCAACATTTCGGGGCACATACAAATTTGTGTGCACATTCTGTGAATTATGAATGTTGTACAACATTCAAGTCTTCTTCTTCCAGTTTTGATCCGGATATTTCCCCAATTACGGAGGTGGCTGGATTCGCCTTACTCCATCAGCAACAGCTCTCACACCCTC
>JAUOBX010467197.1:0-10316 GCA_032360705.1 Eupentacta quinquesemita
TATTTATATTAATTTATTTCATTCTCTTTTTTTCCACCATAATGTGTACATAAATATCATTGTTTAAATCGATTTATTGTTAGTGACGCTGCGCACTGGAATACGAGAATTATCTCTATTCGCTAACAATATTCATAATCTCTGAAAGCATTAACCAACCGAGGCCAATAATATGGAACAATTATTACTATGCTAAGCGAGTAACGCTAAAGAGGCAGCTCGTATATCTTTTGTGCATCAGCTTCATTAGGTCAAACACGCATTTTCCTCTCGTTTTTGAAATCAAAAGGAAGTTGTGGGGTACTCGAACACCGATTGACCATGTCATTGAAACCTTTCTTTACCTGGCATTTCTTCACACGTAGCGACGACGTCACCAGCCTTTTCGTTTAGGGTTGAGGACTTGAGGCACAGGGGGGAGGACTTTCTTTAGAGTGGCACAGGTGTCTCTCTGACAAGCAAATGTTAGGTTTTCACATCCTCCAGATGGCTAAGAGTGACCCTACTTTGGTTGATTGATTGATTAATATTATGCCTGCAATTTGGTAATAAGCCAAATAGGTTAATAATTATATATCGGTAATTTTAAGACATGTACCCTATCACGTGGAGTAATACACTTATCTCAATTAACTTCAATCCGTCTGCTGTGCGCACTTTACCACTTTATACATACAATCTACAGTTGTACAGCATAACAGCAATGCCATCAGGAGGGCAGGTATGTTGTATGTATAGCAATGGCTAAAACAATCTAGAATAGCAATATCCAATCAATGTCGTCTGGAAGCAGCGGCTCCGTTATTATGACGTTACGATTAATAATGACATATACCCTCTTTGACAGGTACCGGTACCCCGATTCGCCTGGCCGATGGTGCAGAGAACTACGGTCGAGTGGAGGTCTATTACAACGGTCAGTGGGGGTCCGTGTGTGACGATGAGTGGGACTTAAACGATGCCAATGTGGTATGCCGTCAGCTGGGATTCGAATCTGCTGCGGAGAGTAAAGGTAGCTCTTTCTACGGCCGAGGGGCGGGCCCGATTCTGTTGGACGATGTCGGCTGCATCGGAAACGAAACTTCGCTGGACCAATGCAGGCACTCTGGTATCGAGAACCACAACTGCGGCCATACTGAAGACGCCGGAGTCGTTTGCAACAGTAAGTAAATCTTCAAGCAACGCAATGTTTAATCCACCTTCTTGTGTATTGACTGACGTGAAGGTCACAATGAGGTAACTGAAAGGTAAACGATGCATAATTGATTCTTCTTTCCTGTCCCCTTCTTTAACCCTTCATGGCTCCTTTTATTCACTCAGATAGGACAGGTCTTCTTCCAACCCAAATGATTGGAGAGAGAAGCAAACCAGACTTACCAGAGGATTAAAAAAGTCAGGAGGACTCCATTTGTTTGCCTTGCTGTCCTTTCTTGCCTTCCAGGGCATATTAAGCGGGTTGCTGTTTGTTTTGATTATGCTCCCTTTGTGGGAACTCGACAGTCGACTAAATTCCCATTGGAGTAATGTCGCTAAAATGACAGTCCGAGGGCCAGCTCCGTTCAGTTATTCATCCATGATCAAAGGATAACAGAAACATCACTCTACCCCAGAAAACTGGACGACAAATTCACTGTACCGAGTGAGCTTCGAACCCATGAGTGCTTGAATGTCTAAATCGCAACCACTCGGCTACATGCTCGGTTTCCCTGATAACTACAGTACGATGTTATAGAACGATGGATGTCCTTACAATCGTGCTCTGAGCTATAACATTGAAATGTAGACATGCTGCTCAGCGAAAGTATATGGAACTTCAAATGCCACTACCCTCTGCATTTAGAACTGTTAATTGTCATTGTGGTATAATTTGGCGCCTATACGAGTGTTTTAGGCGCTCCTGGGCACCACAGATAACAGAGCCCAGTAATAAGCCAACAAGTGTAACAGTAACATGTAGTCAATGTGGTGTAAAATAGGCTAGGATTAGCCTATGCAATGGTGTACTGATGCGAAGGCACTAACCTGCCATGCTCTGCTTGGGTCTTGACAGTTATCAGCCGTCTCACGTCCACACCAGCACGTCGGTAGTATCTTCGTATTAGCCGTTAAGTAGTAAAAGGTAGCGTCGAAGTAGCCTCGAAGCCGTGGAATACCGTCTATATAACGATGAAAGTCCGTAGCCGTAACGGTAGGATACAGTGATGGATGTGAACAAATATCTATGTTGGTCTGGTAGAGTCTCGGTACACACTGGCGCGTCTCGGCTAGCGCATCACTCAACATACAAGACAAAGCTGGCAGCATAGCGGATTACGTCGCTCTGTCCAATCAGCTGCTAGCGAGGAGCCTTGTGAACTCGAGAGGTAATGTGGCAGAAGTAGGCACCGCCGCACGCTGTGGCTTCCTCCTAGCTATACGATATATTCGCTGGACACTACACTGTCAATATAGCTGGGGATTTGACACATTTGTGTTACATCTCCGCTACAGTCCCCACGTATCTCTGGGTGTGGGGTGGGTTACAAGTTACATGTGCAATAAATATTACGTTTTCTAGTTGCACTAGAAGGAAAGCCCAACACTAAATGATGGCTCCCCTTAATGGCACCCCTAAGGAAACCACATGGGGGGAATGAAAATAACAGAACCTCAGCGCTAATAGGTTTCTGTAGATACAATGAACAGGTCTCTAGAGGGCTATCTACTCAAAAGGAGGGGGTTGGATACACTATCAGCCAGGGGAGAGTAGGCCTAATCTCAATCTCAATTTATATGCCTGAGATCAATACTGATTTCTTGGGACACTTCTTTCACTAGAGACAGTTAGTGGCTTATCGGCATGCAAGCTACCTGGCAAGGCACCTTAAGGATACATGAAGCCAGCTATGAAGGCTGGATTAATTACACTGAAAAACTCTAACATAGAATTAATATGCAAGAATCACTGTTGTATTCCCTATCGAATATAACCTAGCTAACTGTGCTAACTGGGTGGGTTGCACATAGCAGAGAATCAGCACCCTATACATAGAGGAATATAAACGATTAAACTGAGTGTTGAAGCTCCTGTGACTCCAAAACTCTAGCTAGACAGTCGATTTGAATGGAATATTACAACTACTCACAATTTCAATGGAAGATATGGGTGACCCAATTAGCTAATCCACATAATCAATGATGCACGTAGTACAGGATTCGTCCCATTGAAAGAGGATACTGACCTCACTTCTGTTTGTTCTTGTTCTATCAGTATCTCATCATTTGGAGGACATAGGGAACCAGGGTAGGGGGATGAGGGATAAGGGATATGGATAATAATAATAATGATGATATTAACAAGAGGGCTAGTAGCACACCTGTCAATCCATACCAGTGTAATGCCCATGAGTGGGAGAATCGGCCCATTCATATGCCCCTCGAAATGACTATTTGAACCAAAGTTGACCACTAGGTGACCTTCGACCTCAAATCATATGTGACATTGGTCGCTGACCTTAATAATGAACAACTGTAGGAGAAGCATTTCCACTTTTTTTCCCAAAATGTCTTATATTAAACCAGAATACCCTTCAGACCTCACATGCCGGAAAACCCCCATATGTAACATCAGCCAATGATAACAGTGACCAGCTTTCAGATTGGACTTTGTTCGATTACAAGCACAAAATACCACCATTTCTGCCCAAATTGACCCCACATCCCAACACAAATGAATAGCGTTCATGTATACATTGTCAGAAACACACACACCAAATTTCAGCTTGACTGGACCATTCAGGCTGGACTTTGCTTGGTACCAAAAATGGCCCCTCATCGGTACACAAATGAATAGCGTTCCTGTACACATCGTCAGAAACTCACACACAAAATTTCAGCTCGATCGGTCCAGTCAGACTGGACTTAGCTTGATTAGAAGCCAGTCGTCAGACACATACATCCATACATACATCCATCCATCCATCTATCCATACGCCATATGACTGCAGAGATTCATTGGTTTCACCACAATGAATAAACAAATGAAAAGTGTGTGAAGTCGACATTGAGGCCGATTTCAGCTTGCAAAAGCTCAACCCCACTTGTATGTATGATGCTCATACTTGGCAGGTGTGATCCTCGTGATGGGTACATGATTTTTAGTCTTGGGGTCATGTCAGAGGTCAACGTCTGTAAATCTTTTCAACATCATATGTCCGGAATGCTTGGTCCAAGCTAGCTTTGTCATCAGGAGTATAGCCTACCATCACAGTCTGGAATCCTGTTATCACGATAAGTTTGATCTTAGCAGACAATTACAAGAACACTATTGGGTTATGACTTCCCCATAAAGTAAGTACATAAACACTATTGATGACACCATTATGTTGTCAATGAATCACTAAGCCTCTCTGGTAAGGTTCAAAGCCGAGAAAGGAACGATTAGCCTAATCAGGAACTACACTGCTGTCTGATGCAAAAAAAAACAGTTAAAACGTTTGGTTCCATGCCTTATTGACGAACTGGGTTGAATTATCGTAATCGATAGAGCAACCGGAGAGCGAGGGGTAATTTTAATTCATCCATCAATGGTTCCACGTAGAATTTTGAGCGGCATGAAAGTGGTATCGGTAATGCAAGTTACAACCTGATAGAAACATGGACGGAGACACGAGTGGAAACGTGACAACATGATGTAGACACTTCCAGTGATCATTTTATTGACCTTTATTGCAGTTTGTTATGTCTACTTTGCGTAGTGTTTTCACTTATCTACGAGTAATTATCTTTTTTCAGTCATCATGCCTTTTAAGCCGATAAATAAGAAACCTATGCCATCGTACATGTCCAAACACATTTAACTTACTTACTTCGGGGTGGCATGCTCGTTTGGTCGATCATGAAGCCACCACCTTCTTATCTGTCATGTGCTGCATGGGTCGCATCTGGCATGCCGAGTCCCGTCCATTCTGCAATGTATTTTAGCCAGGTTCTTCTTGAACGTACTCATCACTAATCTCACTACTGACGTTGTAGAAGTGCCGCATGAACATATGACTCATATCGTTCATGGTTGTAGGGCTACAGTGGGCAGCAATGGTCTACTCAAGTCTCGTCAGCCGCATCCACTTCTGTGAGGTAGGGGCCACAGCCTGGGTCGTCTCAAAGCTCATGCCGGACCACGACTGCAGGTTGTCGACCCATCTCCTACATCTGTCTACCCGTCAACTCCTCCCTAATGCAGTGTTGATGATTGCCAATGCTGCTTTTAACTAAAGGAATCAGAAAACATCACATAACTTTGGGGAGCTATTTGGCAGTTGTGCCACCCGATCCCGGCAGTGGAGAAGATGTTGTAGTTGTCTTCGTCTTTTCTCTCTCACTCCTGCTCATTGAATAACTGAGATCAGATAGCAGGCGCGTCCATGGTGACCCCCGCTGATTTCCTTCTATACGCAGTGCTAGGCTTGTTTGGAGAATGCATCCCATCATGTGGATATCCTATCAACTTTTGTATTGGATATCATATTTATCCAGTCTCCTCGTTACTATTTCAAGTTCGTTTTTTGCTACTGTAAACTATCATTCATGAATATAATCAGATGCAATAATCCGAAAACAGCAACCTCAATCAGATTGAACTGCATGTCATTCTTTCATGTAATATTGTTAATGTAAAAAATATTGACACGTCAAGTAGATCTCATGAATTTTAGGTAGTGCATAAGCTCGAAAATGACTGTTTCATGTATATTATTCACCTTTGGGCACGGAGCGCGAAAGAAGTTGAACTCGCAACTAACGACTAAGCTCCTGAAATCGGAACGTCGATCAAACTATTCGAAAATACAGCGACCCTTCGAAGCCTGCCGACAAAGAGCGGGATGGTGATTACGGGTAATGTTCAATCCCCATATCATTTCGTATATCAAAAGTTACTGTTGTTTTCGATCGTCAACATTCACGGAATAATACTGTGCCGTATCACTACATTATGATATCTAACCATCCACGAAAATGTGAAGTCAATCACTCCTTTCGAATTCAGTTATATTCAGTTGATTCCCTTGATGTGACTTCTGAAAAAACAATAAGTCAGATAGTGAAGAAATCACCCCAAACCTTTCATTTTTTCTCTTCCCGTCACCAACTGTATACCAAAATAATTGACCATATAGATTGACATTCTTCCTGGCAATGACCCAGAATAATGATAATAATAATAATTGTATCACATGTAGTGCCTGGAGTAAGAGCCTATAACATCAATATCTACTACGACCAGCGGAATTAGGATGCACCAGCTTCGTAGAAGCTACACGCAAGCACCAAACTATCGCTTGCAGAACGCAACGCAGTGGAGAAGAACCGCTGCTTCCATGACTCAATTCATGCACAGGGGAAAACGCTTAAATGAACCGGAAGTCGTTGGTGTGTTCAGATAAACCAAAATAATAGTGTTACTACTTTTTGTATCATACCTATTATATTGGCAGATACATACATACAGGGAACATAGTGTGCGTCCACTCCCAAGGTGCAATATTGAAATGAGGAAGGGGGTTTCAGTTACAGCGGCCCCCACACCTGGAACTCGCTTCCCAGTGCTCTCCGTGCCTAGGAAAATTCCTCATTCGTCAAATCCCAGCTCGAAACACCCTTGACCCATTCAGCTTTTGATAATAATTGACCGTTTTTTATCTAGTTGTTTTTGCTTAGCGTAGTTGAGTATTAATTCATTACTGGCGTGAATATACTATACTATACTATACTATACTATACTATACTATACTATTGTGAACAAATCCAAAACATTGAATTATTCCAGAACAAATAAACTTCAAAACTTCGAACAATCCCCGTATTTTCGGATAACTCGGAAATATTGCTTATGGGTGGCCTAGAGGCGCTGCAATACATATAAAGTGCAGTTACTTCTCCTTCAAAATACATCAGTACTAGAGGCCTAAAAAAGAAACGAAATGAGGGTTGATTTGCTTTCTGGGTTTTGACAGTTTCAATGACGGGAAATCTTTTTCCGGCAACTCAATTTTTCTTCAATCCCATTCGAGAATATCTAATTTTGTAACAGTTCATGGCACTCCTTGAGTTAGTTCAGTGTTCCATGATTCATCTCGTTTTTGTTTCCTCTTGTATTCTTGTAAGATTTGTTTGACAGCATCATCCATTCGCGTAGGCGTTATGTAAATTCAACTTATATCAGTCTGTGGTCACTGAGTTACACAATGTTTTCCATTTTCCCAAACGTAATATATTACCTCACTTTACTCCGATTATTGTGCCTTTTACCTTCGGTTTCATCAATTTCTTTCATGTTATACATTTAGTGTCCTTGAAGAACAACTTTTATATTTTCGGCACATGTTGTTGCTGTCAACTGTATACATATATCGCAATGAGAGTTTGGTTTCATATGAATAATTGTGTTGATGCTACAAATTGAATTATTGTATTATCCTACATGTTGTGTTCAACATAAGCCCAGCCATATACGGTTTTAGAGGTACACGCTCACAGCGGATAAACCCTTGAGAACAGACAACGAATCCACATTACAGTATCACAATATTATGTTTGTTACAGGGTATTTTCAAACAGTCGTTAGAACTCGTTAGAAACTCGAGGGGAATGATTAGAATGCTCAGTGGTGAGAGGAATACATTTATCCAGGGAAGTTCCATGGGCATACATTATTTATGCAGCCGTGAACTGACGAACTCTTGAAGCTAATAATGTTGCAGGTTGGCTGCCTCTTGTGATGCTATTCGAATATACGTCACAATCACTACCGGATATGTAGGATACATGCATGATTTAAATGCTGCGAGCAAAAATAGTCAACGCAGAAGAAAACTGACGCTGCTTGAACGGCTCAATTCATGGTCAAGTGAAAATACTTCAGGAAAATATGTACTCATTGTTTTCGAATACATTAAATTTCACTTCAATGCTTGTCGGCATAAATAAGGAAACCCGACACATTTATGTAAGAAATACTTCATGTATTTCGTTCGTTAAAAGCATTTTTATCGTCAACTTAACCTTTCCTCCTTTCAGCGTAACTTCCCGTCGATCTTGAGGTACTTCGTTTTTTTGCGACGGCCCCGGGCCACTGTTGTCAATGTCTTCTTGATCATTCCAAACATATGTTTATTCACTCGGTGAACACACGAGGTTAGGACGATTTTTTCTGATAAATCAATGCGGGTGCATGAGAAGGAAATCGTTGTATTTTCTCATCGAGCAAGGAACGGTCATGACTGACAGATTTGGGCAGATATACGGCCATAAAAACCGCCCTCATTGAAAGTGATCTGCCCTCACAAATCTGGACGGATGAAAAGGGTCAAACATTGTTTTAGTTGGCCCACGTTGATATTTACACGAATTCATCTCTATATTATAGTGTCAAAGTTGCTATAAGCCGTATGAATAGGAATCTATTTACGAAGACCATATGAGACAATATATATATATCAACGGTTTGGATGTGATATATAGGCCTATGACACTTGCGATATTTAAACCTTATTTACATATCTGGAACCATCTAATCATATAAATTGCAAGTTATACCATGATGATTATAATCCCGAGTATGGAATCAACAGTCACTGTTGTCTTTATGGAACAACTCTAACTTAAATTGTGATAGTTTAAGAGAGCAGCTCCGAGAATGTCACATCCGAAAACAGGCGTTGTTTAGAACAATACGTATCGCATCAGAGTTGCCACTTCACAGTTGGAGTTTATGATAATATTATTCCATTATAATGTAATTCTGATGATATTATAATGAAATTATGATATCATTACGTTCACGAGACTTATACGAGACTGTTTTCTGAGCGCTTTTTCAGTCATACTGTCGAATATTGAATAAGGAATATTATCAGCGATTATTAGAGATCCTTAGAGATTTAAATTTGTAATAATTTCATTATAATATGATTATATTAAATTTCATCCCAGTTCTGCCACATATTATGCGTCCAACAGAAACCGCTTTTCGAGCGTTCTCCCGTCATACTGTCAAAAATTCATAATAAGGAATATTTTTAGAGATCTTTAGAGATTTTAATTTGTAGTCATCCATTATAATATCATTATCGAAGTTCACTGCAGTACATATTCATATACGCCCGACAGAGCCTGCTTTCTGATCATTTCTCCGTCATACTTACACAAGTGAAAAAGTAATATTATTATAAATCTTTAGAAAAACGAATATACTGAAATGTTGGAATATTTATTGTCATCACGCCAAACAGTCCTGACTAGAATAATATGGTCGCTACTCTGCTCAATGAAAAAGTCAGACATATTTAACCTCTTGGCGAGGTAACAATTGCTCTTAGTACTCTTGGGCCTTACCGCTGCTTTTAACATAGTTTGTAACACATTTTCATAACGGACTTTTTATAATTGGACTATAACAGCAATATACAGTTGCTGGTGCTACACTGAAAAAATAATGATTTTTTCAGCGATAGTTCATAATATCTTCATCGCTAAACGAGTGAACCTGTTCCATGGTGAACTCGGCTGTGCCTCGTTATATCTTTTAACTGGTCAAAGATAAACACCATTGCACTCAGAACCATTCATTATCTGTATGCCAGTCTGCGTGCTGTCCCCGTCTGCATGGGGAATCTGTAAAAAGCATGCGCTGGGACGATAGTTCGCCTACGGGCAAGTACTTATGTCCATCGAGCGAACTACTCATAAAAAAAAGAAATCATCGGAGCGGTACTTGTGTACACATGTTCACTTAAAGTTCATTCTAGTCGATATTTGATTTAGATTACAGCCATTATCTTCCGTGACATGTTTATATAACATCTCGGAAATTGACTCTAAAAACTCGTGAGCGTTCCGCATTGATCCAATCAATCCATTATCGGATCAACAGCCGCACATACTGTCATGTTAACAGGGTACGTTCATCGACCCATCAGTACACGTTCATCTTCTCATCAAGTCACCCTTCAATGTGTCATGTTAAGACGGAGCCCTGAAAGCCTGAGATGGATCCCCATGGAATTTTATCGAGTTGATGACGTTATTGCCTAGTTTGAAAATAGTGATCATCCAGAGAAGATACGAGGCATTACATTACGGATAACTCGGCATGTTTATGAGCACCTAAACAAATCCATATGGAATTGGCAGGATTTCAAAGAATATGGGATAAATGAACGAGGACATTTGATGAATAAACATAGCCTTACAGTGTATGTGTATTCCAGTGTCCTTGCGACGCCAATATGAGAGGTGGAGTTCCCTTGGGGGGGGGGCGGGGGGGGGGGGGGGGGGCG
>JAUOBX010467308.1:0-10315 GCA_032360705.1 Eupentacta quinquesemita
ACTGGTGCTTGAAATGCATTTCCTCTCACAACTTCACAAGCTTCAATTGATTTTCTACAGTGTGTAATGGTCTGGTAGAAAATTCTGGCCCAGTGTGAGACCTAGGGCCCTTCATTTGAGATCATAATTATGCTCTGATAACCATACTTTTGGAATGTGAGTACCAGGTGAGCTACTGTGCCATTGGCGCTCTTGTTAGTGTATGTGCCTTGGTGGCTAACAGTGTAGCAAACCCCCGCCTCCCCCACATTAGATAAAAGCGGAGAAAGAGGATGGAGTGAGCCTCGATGTAGGTATAGCTCCCATTTATTATATTAGTATATGGTTCATAACTTAGTGATTGACAGTGTTGCTATGGCAGAACATTCCCCCACTCCGGACGATAGCTGATATATTGTTCCCTGGCTATATTTTTCACAAATTTGTAATCACCAGCACGTCCCCCACTTGGCCAGAACCCTCTTTGACAATGCCCATCTGTCAATTAGTGGTAACTGTCTGAAGAAAGAGGCAGGTCATATTTAACTGTAATCAAATAAATTTTGCAGAATATTTGAGATACCCTCCTTACATCCGTGTGGTGATACCGTGACGCGTACTATTGACCCCATTCAACATTTACATGTGACGAACATGTGTGCAAAGTTTTGTGTCAATCGCATGTATGGTTTCAGGGATATTAACGGATGTGCCAAACGCATGTGTGCAAATTGTTGTGTCATTAACAGGTACGGTTTTGGAAATTATCAGCGAATGCAAGAACGGACTAAGGAGAGATATGATGACTTGTTGCTGAAAATGAATGTTGTACTAAAGTCCATTCCTGTTTGTTGCCTTATATTCGTAACCATTCACATGTATCAGATTAGTCTGTGATTTAGTACTACCGTACGTGATGAATTGATCAACTTGACCCAGATACTTTTTGCAATACTAATGGTATACCATATACGGATATACCCTCACTTATCATCACTGCTTGAGTGCCAGCTGATTTATGTGTCATGACCTCGATGCACTTGTTAAGTTGTTGCACTCCATGTAGTCAATTGGATTGTGTGGGTATGACTAATTCACTCAATCTGAAGGAAGATAATCACAAACTGATACTATTTCTGGTGTTATCTTTCATTCCTTTATTGGTTTTGACTCTATGGGTTGCTCCTGTGTTTTACTGATAATCACTAATATCAGTTGTGATGTCTATCTGACTGCCTGTCTGACTGTATGTCTGCCTAGTGAAAATTAGGTTTAAGTATCAGTGCAGGGGCATATCAACTAATTATGATGCAAAAATTGCCAAATGGAAGTATCTTCTCCTATGAATTATGCTTATTCCATGGATAGTACATTACAAGCTTCCGTATTCTGTAGAGAGTGAAAGACTAGTATCCAGGACATTGTAGTGGAGCTAAAGTACCATTGGAGCTCTCAGGCCAGGCCGATCTCTATAATGCTGGCTCACAACATAATGTCATTGTGCAGGTTTTTTCTTACAGCACTTGGTTTATCGAAATAATTATGATATCACACAAATGACACTATGATTCAACTCTGCTTGGGAGGAAAAGACTGATAAAATTGCCTGATGATTCGATGTGTTCAGAGAATGAACGTTTGGATTACAATTTGGCAATAAGTCCTGAATCATTTGGACCATCAAGCCTTTGAGACCTGTTGCTGGACAACTCCCACCCAGACAACTCCCACCCAGAAAGTTGCCACCGAAAACGTGACCCTAACTTTAGACCCCAACCCTAACTCTGACACTAAAAAGCAATTTT
This sequence comes from Eupentacta quinquesemita, assembly GCA_032360705.1. Lineage (NCBI taxonomy): Eukaryota > Metazoa > Echinodermata > Holothuroidea > Dendrochirotida > Sclerodactylidae > Eupentacta > Eupentacta quinquesemita. Next base: position 1,785 of record JAUOBX010467308.1, read on the forward strand.
GCTGAGTGGGAGGGATTTGTCCGGGTGGGAACTGTCCGGTCATGGTTATCATATTATTATCAATAATATAGGCCTACTGACCGATATTCGGAAGCTCATTCGGAGTGCTCTAATGATCAATAGATTGCAAGTTTGAACCCCAACAAGGCTGGTGAGGCTTCTCCCCAGTGCTAATGGGTAATCCATGTCTCTCGATGGTCCCATGGTACCCACCTGTGAAAGGGGTACCTGTGAATTGGCTCGTGAAGAGTAGTGTGTGCCGTCTGTGTTAGCCACTATTGGGAAATCCCCTGCAGAACACGATCACAAAGACCTATATAAGTGCTGGATTGACGAGTCACCCATGATCTGTAGAGTGCTTTGAAACTGTAAATAGTGTTGAAACACTATATAGTACTGGATATTATTATTATCTATATGGCGCCTCCTAAAGCCTGAAGCCAGTCAGTGGCACTTCATAGAGAAGAAGACGAAACAATCATATTAGGTGAGAGCATCACAAAAGAAGAAAACTCTTGGGAACGCATTGTAGGTCGCCAGTAGAACGTATTTCCGCTGGTAGGGTATCCCGAAAGCAGCTATGGGGCAGATTACTCATTTATTATTCTTTCCGGATAGTTTGCCTTTACCATGGCAAAGCAGCTTATCCACCACAAAATCAATATGATTCAGATCACATATATATGTATGTTCAATCAATTTCCAAAATACTTAACTACCATGATGGGGAAGTCAGTTCTCCAATTTATTACTTATTCTCTCTAGATGAATTGCCTCTACCATGATATTTCTCTGCAGAGCTATCGAGTATGATGATGATCTCAATTTTGTGATGAATGAATCAAGCACTTGATAATAACACTGCCCTATGAAAGAGCTTTACATGAGATATGCAAGGTAAAAGAGAGGTTCCTGGATTTTCCTTGTAATTTATACTTCAGGGTGTTAGGTTTGAACACCCACCTTTTTTCACTGCTGCTAGTTTACAGAATTCTGTTAAATGACCCTCGATCCTCAAAATCACTGCGTAGCGCTTCTCATGAACCATATCCCATCTCACCTCACAGGAAGAGCAACAGTAACAAGAATGATGATAAACTACCACAGCCTCAGTATCGGGACTATGGCAACAACTTCTGGGATGATGGCGCCAAGATGAAATACACTGGTGAGATTGACCTCTGACCTTACTGTCCTCTCAGCAGTAGTAGGGCGTGTACCAGGCTCAACCGTCACCCGCAATAGAATTCCACCGTTTGCGATCGAACAGGAACCTGAAGAATAGGTCACATGTCGGTTCATATAACCCTGGTTATATGAGGTGTATCTTCTAGCACAGTGGTGGAGTGATGCAAAATGGATCCCAGGTACATGGGAGACAGAAATCAGTTTTTTCAGTGGAAGTGTCATATTCTGCTAAGGCTGAGTGTATCATACCCCTAATGATAATACATGGTTCGTGTAAAGCTCAAAATACATTGAAGTCTCTGTGTACTATTGAAGGACAACACCATTCATAAGAGACTGAAGAGTTAGGGCTTCGAAAGCTAATCAAACTGAGTAATGAACTGAGCATCCTCAACTGAAACTGGGAGACTGTCCGTGGGATTGGATTAGCTCAGACCTGGAGCTCAGGACTGGTGAGTGGAAGGCTGCCAGTTGGAATGCTGCCTGGCTGCTTGTACGTGTCCCGTGCGCCTTTGGGCAAGGCCCTTCATCTCCACTGCCTCCTCCCACCCCAGCGTTATTGGGAACTTATGAGGAAACTGAGTGTAATATGTGCCTGTCAGCAGCATCTTATTCCACGGGATTGTTGGAGAGCTCTGGGTCAGTCTTTCACCTGGAGGAGCACTAATATAAACACCTGATTTACAAACATAGATGGGGTCATTGTTAAATGGCCTGCTTTCTTACTGTGAAGGAGGTAGGGACTCCCCAGTGACTATCCACTCCCCGGTATACTGTACATTAGTACAGCACCTCTAAAACCAGTCACACCATTCCACACTGTTCCAGTCTGACTTCAATGGAGCTGAGAAGGGATAGAGGCAATTTGGTTCAAGAGGTCTGATGGGGCTGCATAAGGAGGATTGAGGGTGATTTGGTTTTGCTATTAAAAACTGTTCATCGAATAAATGGGCCCACGCTCAATTAATTCAAGGTAAGGTTCGTCACTGGAGGCTTCCTGGCAGTGGTTAGGCTGAAATGCAGTCACTTTTTCTCTACAAAATGTCATTAGTGAAATAATGGAATATAATTCCTGAAGATGCTGGGGATGGGCATCTGCATCTGCTGCACCAGGGTCATCTAGGAGCTTTCTACCCTCCTGACTCTTCATCACTGAACAAAAACTAAACTGAGTAAGCCCCCACTATATGAGTGCCAATTTTATATACTACCGACTTGGGGCTCGGTTCATAGGATCAAGTACCTAATAAATAGTCCGAACCTGTTCCTAGTTGGGATGATACAATCGTTCATGTACTGTATTTTGTATAATAGCAATGTATTATATTATGTGCTGGGCGAACGTGCCGTTTTGGTGGAGAGCGAGCATGGGACGTTTTTATATTCCCATTGTGTGCCCGCAGAAGAGAATCAGTGCTCTTTCAGTGCCGTCAGCCATTTGTTAGATAAACTTACCTACAGTACAAAATGGAGCGATCCATTCCGGTGCTATATCCACATACGTCAGCCAACTACGAAAAAGACAATAATTCACTTTTTTATGACTTCATCGTGTAAGAGTTGTAAAGTTGGATTATTGATTCGGTTCTTTTTTAGCTGTAGCCTCTAAGTGTTTGTACAGATGGTTTTGTGGCATTTTTGAGGAAAAGATGGCTTTGATGATGGAGACCATGTATTTCTACATACATGGTCGACATTTTGTGATCTGGTGCGGGGCTTTCTGAACTGGATATTCAGGCTTGATTGGCTTGTGTTGTTGAGATTCCGAAAGTGGGGTAGATATTTTTTACCGCGGAGTGATGTGCTAAAAATAAGTTATTATTTTTGACGATGTGAAATATGCTAATAAAATTAAGAGAAGAGTGCAATAGTGAACTGTCAATAACAATCTTGCCTAATAAACAGTCCTATATTATCCATAGGTTACATATTGACTAGAAAGATGGTAACGTTTCAGTGTTTGAGGCACGATATGGCAGACGCTGATTGAAGAATAAATAATTTTTACCTAGACACTCCACCAATCACTACATCTAGACTGATATGGTAGTTACATTAATTATTGTATTGTGGCTGATACTGTTATTTCATTCATTTTCCTAAGTGGGACAGGTCAAACTAATTTGTAAATTTTACGAATGGCTGAGCTATGTAGGTGACATTTCCCAGTATGTATAAAGATTGATCTACTCTGTAAATATTATTTTTTAAGTGTCGGTATATACTCGTATATATACATGAAACCAACCATTTTGTAAATGTTTTGTAATAATTGGGTAAACATTATCGTCAGCATATTTTAGCACCAACATTATAATATGTGGCACTGCTAATCCTCTATCGCTATTATATACAAGCTTTGTGCTGTGCATGTGGCAATGCAATGTACTTTGTTCATCAAAAATTTCTGACATTATTTAACAGAATCAGATGTGTATTAGATAGTTTAGATAGATATTTAAAAAATGTAGATTAGTGTGTTTCAATCAGTATCTCCTTTCTCCATCCCTCTACTGTTCGAGTTTTCAATCTTCATCGTGTGTTTTTCCTAAATTGTGTCTCCTTCTTCGCTCTTCCACACTTGGACCTGCTTCGCAGGTTTTGGTCACAGAGACAACTATTTAGTATGTAGATGATAGTATTGTGTTCTTTCTCTTCTTTCAATTCTATAGTATCAAACTCATATCAATTTAACATATTATTATTCAGATCCTCCAATTATTTACCCAATTCTTTCAAGCGATAAATATCATTCATTTTCACCAGTTTACCTATATCCACTATGTTGACAAATGTTCCTTCAATGCCAGGTGGCTATTAAACAAAATAGAATAATGGAAGATAGTAGAATGGGGTTTATTTGTGAAAGAGTCCCATCGATATACCGATCTTACATATAGTAATGGATGCTTGAATGAGTTTAAGAAAAGTCAACTTTGCACCAACTTTGTTTGTACCGAACAGGGACCGTATTCCTCTTCCCTGTGTGACATCACAAAACATTGCATAATAATAGATCAGACCCAATTTTCATTTTCTTATCGACTGAGAGATATTTTGGGGGTTGCTCAATATTCTGGTCAAAAATAATCAAAATCTTTATAAAGTCATTTTCAGCACTTCCATGGCCTTTATTTGGATCAATTAGTGTACTCTTACATTTTACTTGATTGATTGAAGGTAGAATGAGGTTTCATAGGATTCATGAGTATGCCGATCTTACATATATTCATATGAGCATGAATGAGGTACGTTCCTCTGTTGAGGGGATTTATTAGTGGACCGTGTGATTATATATCCGCTGGACGCTAGGCGTCCAGGGATATTATGCTTTTGGGGGTTATAGCCGCCATCTCCTCCGTCTGTGGGAACAATAGGCATTAGCGCAATAACTCTCAAACTCAAACGCTTCATCCTATTGATCCAAAACTTGGAACACATGTCTGCCCCACTAAAATCCTGGATGGGTCTGGAAGTCGGCGTTGCAGCACAATTGCTGCCCTCCATTTTGCAGGTTTTTGCGAAAATATCAAGTTTGTCCGATTTACCCAAAACTTGGTGAGTGTGGACTACAGTTGGTGTAAAAAAACATGACACCTATTTCAAGGTCACCAAAGGCCAAGGCCAATTTCCCTAACTTCGTCAAATTTGAATGAAACTTGGTGTATGTGGAATACAGTTGCTCCTGAACAATATGAAGGTAATTTTAAGGTCATCCGAGGTCAAATTGACATGGTTTATGTGATATTTCCAATCTTCAGAGGTCAAGATCCATAATTATTGCAGAGATAAATACGTGGGCAGTTTTCCCACCTGCTCATGTCTAGTTCTACTTGATGAATGATGGTAGAATAAGCGAATAGTATCCATTGATCAGTGGAAGTCATTGATGTGTTGCAAAATCTTACTTGTGTGTAACAATGGAAGATCTGTTCATGAGTGGGGTGGGATTCATTGATATCCCATGAGATTTTACTTGATTATTGGGAGGTAGATTATTGGAATGCTGTATGTTGATCAGCAGGATCCATTGATGTGCTGTAATGACTACTGTAGAATAGGGTTTGTTAGGTAATGGGATCCAATGTTCTGTGAGATTTGACTGGATTATTGTAAAGTAAAATGAGGGAAGGGTGTCCATTATTATTGGGACCCAATAAAATCCATTGTTAATAATAGATTTGAGGGAAATAATAACCCTTTCTAGATGTTTGTTTTTAAATAATTCCTGGATTGATCAAAAGAATAGAAAATTATCAATTCATTTATGAGGGAAGAATGAAATAATATAAATAATTAGATTCATTGGAAAGGGTTAATTAATTCTATAAATTGAATATAATTATCAGTGGCGTATATTGCGTGGATGCCTGGTTCAATTGTACTTTTGAGATGAAGTGAAATTTGATCCGCACAGCATCATTAGGACTAAGTCAAAGAATTGAAAGAAAGATTTCTAAGATTATATCAAAGATTGATAGTTCTGTTCACGAAACAATAACATTTTTGTTCGATTGGGGTTTAGAGGGCTCGGCTTCATATGTTCATAGAATCCATCTTAGAGAAATATTTATCCTAAATTATTCATAATTTACTATTAACCTCATCACCATATATAGTCATTCAGAAATCCTCTATAAATTCACTTCCATTCTGTTTCCTAGAGTCACAGTATATGTGTTTAGTGCTGAGATACTATATTTTGTGTGTGATGTCTATCAATGTTCTCTAGCTCATTGTTGATTGGTCAAGTAATAGCTATCAACCAGTGTCTATAATTCGCCATCAAAAAATGGGTCACGATTTGTATTTGTGAATTTTCCGTGAATTTTTTCCTCCAGTGTGTTTATGGCCAATGTTCATCTATAGAGGGGCTTGGCAAGTATCGTTGGATGTTTTGTTGATACACATCTGTATAGTGACTCAAAATTCATCAATGGTGAGAAACCTGGCAGGATTTGGGCAGGGAGGGGGGAGGGCGGCGGCATTTGTCAGTAGATTCATTACCATGTCAAAGGTGACCATCATGTTTGTAATCAAATTTCAAAAATATGTACATATGTAATAATCATTCTGTAGTATCTTTTGTGACATAATTATAGCTTTTACCTGCAATTTCCTATGCTCAGTGCACAAGAAATAGGCTTTGATGGGGAGGGATATTGGGGTGGAAGTTGAGGAGGAAGTTGAGGTGAGGGACGAATACTAGAGCAGAGGATGAAGTTGTAAACCTAGTTTGTGGTTATCAGTGGTTCCAAATAATTACTACAATTACAGCTGTAACTTATCTCTGTGCTTCTGTCTGATTATTGGTGCTGATCGATGTAAGATCAGTTGTGGTCACAGATACCAACGAGTCTGCGTGATCATGCATCTGTCTGATTATTGGAGCTGCTCAATGTTAGATCAGTGCTGGCCACAGGTACTAAAATTATCCATGGTCATGTATCTCTCTGATTATTATAGCTGATCAATGTTGGATCAGTTGTGGTCACAAATACCACAAGTATGCGTGATCATGCATCTGTCTGATTAATGAAGCTGATTAATGTTAGATCAGTGCTGGTAACAGATACCAGGAGTATTCTTGATCATGCATCTGTCTGATTAATAAAGCTGATTAAGTTTGGATCAGTGCTGGCCACATATACTAGAAGTATGTGTGATCATGCATCAGTCTGATTATTCAGGCTGGTTGATGTTAGATCAGTGCTGGCCACAGATACCAGGAGTATGTGTGATCATGTATCAGTCTGATCATTCAGGCTGGTTGATGTTAGATCACTTGTGGTCACAGATACCAGAAGTATGCGTGATCATGTATCACTCTGATTACTGAAGCTGGATAATGTTAGATCAGTGGTGGCCACAGCTACCAGAAGTATGTGTGATCATGCATCTGTCTGAATAATGAAGCTGCTCAATGCTAAATCAGTGGGGGCCACAGATACTAAAAGTATCCATTATCGTGCATCTCTCTGATTATTAAAGCTGATCAATGTTAGATCAGTGGTGGCCACAGCTACCAGAAGTATGCTTGATCATGCATCTGTCTCATTAAGTTTAGATCAGTGCTGGTGACAGATACCAGGAGTATGTGTGATCATGCATCAGTCTGATTATTCAGGCTGGCTGATGTTAGATTATTGCTGGCCACAGACACCAGGAGTATGCGTGATCATGCATCCGATTATTGAAGCTGTTTAAAGTTAGATCAGTGGTAGCCACAGATACCAAAAGCATGCGTGATCATGCATCTGTCTGATTATTGAAGCTGAATAATGTTAGGTCAGTGCTGGCCACAGATACCAGGAGTATGCATGACCATGTATCTCTCTGAAAAATGAAGCTGATTAATGTTAGATCAGTGGTGGCCGCAGAAGATCCCCAAAGTATGCATGGTTATGAATTATTTAGGTTAATTGATGTTAGATCAGTACTGGCCACAGGCATCAAAAGTATGCATATAATGCATTTGGCTACTCATTCAAGCTGGTTGATTTTAATCAGCCATGACCACAGATACTCCTCATGCCAACCTTATTCTCTTTGTTGCAATATTCTAGAGAAATAAGGGTATGCTGAGAACATGCAATCCTCACATGCATGGTACCCTGCATTTCTCCCATCACTAATGATCCAGCAGTGACTCATGGAGAACAGCCCTAATCCTATTCTCCATTCATATTCTGTGGAGTATGTGGCTGAAGAGTTGCATAAATTGCAATTTATTTACCTAATTGTCAATGTTCTAGTAAGTGTCCAGTTTGGCTATTTAATGAGTGTCATCATCCTCATCACTTGTACATTATTGGTGACCATGGCTTGATGACATAAATATTTGGTCTTGTATAGTGTCTCAATAATTAATTGCAATGTTCATTATTCTGTGGACTATGTGGCTGAAGAGCTGCAACTCATGGATAATATGTTTCAATTGTGACTCCTCCACTATATCCGAATTTATTTACCTAATTGTCAATGTTTGTAGTAAGTATCCAGTTTGGCTATTTAATGAGTGTCATCATCATCTTGTACATTATTGGTGACCATGGCTTGATGACATAAATATTTTGTCTTGTATAGTATTTCAATGATTGCAATGTTTTACAATAAAACTTATGTAAAAAAAAGTTGAGTGTACATGTCTCATCATTGATTGTTTATCATTATGGTGCATGATCAAAAGCATTACTGCACCAATTGTTCCCACAGGGGGTGCAGTGGTCAACGAAGTATCATCCTCCAAGGCTCCAAGAGTGCCAAAGCAATAATAGCTATCAACCATTGTATTCGACTCTCTACACCCACTGTTCGCGAACAGTAGGTGCAAGATCCTGAGT